>JAMKCH010040698.1:0-13236 GCA_023653785.1 Ophioderma brevispina | reverse complement strand
AAGGTTTGAGTGCCTTACATATGTTGACAGCCTGACAGATACCCATGAAACGTGATTCTTAAGTGTCGCAAATGGTGCCTTAAGGAGAGGGGCCAAGACAAAGTTTGTACAGGGGTCAAATTTTAAATTCATCCAATCAGGAAAAGTTACCATGCATTTGTCTAACCAGCAAGGTGTCAGGAAAGGTATAGTTTGTACTATCTACAAAGTAAAGTTAAGAGTTATAGGCTAAAAACAGTTCAAAAATCAATAAAAGGGTCAATTCAGTGTAACAGGGGGTCAAATTGTTAAGTTGCTCCGATTTGGATAAAACATGGTGCAAATTATGAATGGAGTTCATAGGATTAAAATAAGTGATAGTTTTGACTGTTTTAAATGCTAAGTTACCGATGTAGGGGGAATAGTTAAGGTCACGTCATTGTATTCAATGGGGCTTGACCCTTGGGTCCCCCCTACATTTCTTAAGCAAGCATTTAGACACTCAAAACTTTCCTGATTTTTAATCCTATGAGCTCACCAATAATTTGCAACCATTTTTTAATCCAAATCGGAAGCAACTTAAAAATTGACCCCAGTAAACTGAAATTGACCCTTTTATTGATTTTGATGTTTTTAGCCAAATGCATTAAAACACCTCTAATGCACACAAAGGCAGCATTTTAAGACCTGGCCACAGATTGATGAGATCTCGATCACTTGAGCACAGTAATGTGTTAAACTTTACGTTTGTAGATTAGTACAAAAACTATACCTTTCCTGAATCCTTGTGGTTAGAAAATAACATGGATACTTGTTCAAATGATTGGGGAATTAAAAGTTGACCCCTGTGTACAAACTTTGTCTTGGCCCATCTCTCCTTAAAGCACCATTTGTGGCACTTAAGAATTAGTTTCAGGGGTCCCTGGCAGTCTGTCTACATATTAAATAACTCAAAACTTTGTACTTGAGATGTGTTTACAAATGTCTGCGAGCCCTGGGCTATATGAACTGCACCATGAGATAGAGCTCTTAAAAATAACGCTTTCCCGAAAAAAAATGACCGGGCTCCGCCGTCTGACAGACCCATTTAGGGAATGTCAGGGGGAACAAAGTCCACAACCAGGAACAATAAAATGATTATAATCCAACACTTTTGCACTAATAGCAATGATGAGCAATCTCCAAAAAGGCAAAACAGCAAATCAAAACAGGTTCATTATCTTGTAGGCCTATCCCTTTGGCACCACTGGAGTTAATTGTTAAACTAATAAGACACAGCATAGCCTATAGCAGTTAAATGGTTAAATATAAAAATATTGCTGTGCTGGTCCATCCGAAAGTGGGAGAAAACTATGTCAGAAAACACAGACTATATTATCTTTTCGACTAAGAATGTGTTACTTATTTTCTACTGTTATATGTTTTATTTTATCTCACACCACCATCATTTTCCATGACACCTGAATGACCCTTTGACGCCAAATGACCCTCAAAAATGTGACCATACAACTCGTACGGTGAAAATCTACCACACACCAAAATCATATACGTATGAAAAGGACGGCTGAAACCCATCGCCGGACAATACCCCAAGCCACAAAGCTTGATTCTTTTAGTAATATTAGATTTGACCAAATGGGGTCAAAGGTCACATAGGGCCATGAGAGGTCAAAAAGGCACATGGGTCATGTAGGTCATTCTGCGATACCAGGAAGGTCCTGGACCAGTGGCTGCCTTTCGTTTGTCATAGCATTTTTAGTTTCAGAAGTGTTTATTATGTAGATTGCAAAAATTTAGGGTCAAAGGCCTATATGGGTCATTGAGGGCCACTCTATATCAATATGAGACTGGGTCAGGGGTTCTTTTGCTACGGTGAAGGTAATCGGCAAATGTACACTAAACAGTTACATTCAACACTCCAGGTTACCACGGCAGCCGGTCAATGATCTGTATGCAGCAAATGAACAATCGTATAGCATCTCTTTTCCAGCAATACATTGACGCTGGTTGCACACATAATAAGAATATCAGAGGGGTCACGACATACTGGTAGCAGAGCAAATGGCGGGTGTTACGGGTTTTAAAAAAAAAAAATTTCTTCTATTAATTTTCGTATGTTTCAGGCCACTTTGAGGGAATTCCTCGATCAAAATAGAGGGATTATTATTGGACCAAATTCGTGACTCTTGTTGAACAATTTTTAGGATATCCTAGTCAATGTAATAATTTTTTGCAGATGTGTTCCAAAAAAAATTCATTAGTATTGATATGCTTACAGCCATGTATTCAACATTTTCGCTTTTCAAGGTATTAAGGCGAAGTATAGGCCAATCATGTAGTGGAGCTGAGCACCGTCGACACAACGTAATATTTAAAACCCGTCAAAAGTAAGGCAGCGTGTGTCGTCCCAAACTCGCAATAGAATATAGATCCCAGTGTAAGGGTTATTAAAAAGATTCCGAAGTCTGCCACCGCTGTCGCAAGGAACCCCTCTTTTGTTTATCGTAGTTATGGACGAATATTTATATCTAGAAAACCTAATATTAAAGTGCCTTCAATTTTCAAGGACCGCTTATTAAATGCCAGAACTGGTTTTCACCAGTTCAAGGTGCCTTAAACGTCAACCGAAGTGTTACATTCGGTTAGAGAACAGCCACGCTGGGCTGGTATACATTGATCGAAAACAGCCAACAAGAAATTAATATGGACAACCAGTAAGGTCTTCAGGGCGTAAACCAAAATTGTTCTCAAAGACCTCCAAAAAGATAACCAATATAATAAACTTAAAAATTTCTTAAACTTCTGCCGATCAACCAACCAACCAGCAACAACCAACAAACCCACTTTTCACCCATCCTTAAGTATACCATAACATATGCAGATTAGTATAATGCCATAATGGGAAAAAAGGCTTGCCTTCTGCAAAGGACGACTACCACGATACCAAATTTGCTAAGGTACGGGACTTTAAATATTTTTTAAAGTTTTGCTTTCATTAAGTAGGCAAAATTATACTTATGCTGAAATTCTTGGACTTGGTTGCAAAAACCCCGAGTTATAAACATAACTCAAGTCTGACTCAAGTAAAACCATGCAAACTTCTTTTGGTGTCATCTCTAGTCGGTCGAACTTCATCCAGGAAATTTGTTAAATAAATCTACTCAAGTTCAAATGAACTGCACTGTGTTGACATCAGATCCCTGGTAAGCCCTTGGAGATATGGTACCACGATAACCATTTCATTTTCGCCTGAAGAACCCCACTAGATCCGGTTAATAGGTGCACAATAAACCATAGCATTCCGTAAGAAAGACGACAAGCAAGGCATCAAATGATGTCCAAAACTTGACAAAACGATATAAAAGTTACCCAAATTGACTGCCGTCACTAAAAATTCCAAAAAATAAAACCTACGGCAAAAGGCCCACTAGCTCCAGAACAATTTGCCGAATGTTGGGCGAAAACGGACATAAATCGGAGATAGTTTCGCAAAGAAGAGCCGACATATTAAAACACGCCGCTCTCGAGGACAATAATCCATCTTCATTGAGATGATGGATTAATAACAATAATTACAAATATACAAATCTCCACGATAAATCATACATCTAAATACCCCTAGCTGAAATATTACAATGTGGAAGTAGATAAGCTAAAATTACATTACAGTACAGATCGAAATGAGGAACCAAATTTCCGCGATTCCCCGCAATGCCTGCGAGTTTCACCGAAAATCATCGCGATGTCACCGCCAAAACCCCGCAATTCATCGCGAGAATATCGCGGGGGCGGACGCGGTCAGGGGACCATGCTTACGAGCCCTCTCTCTTGGTTTGATTACTAATACCAGACGGCCGCCAAAGTTAGCGGTGAGTTTGCGGTGTGGTTTTGCGAGAAAGCAGCCTCGGATGATCAATAGAGGAAGCTATCGATCCGTTTCCATTGAATTACCAAACTCCACTTCAACTAGATTGTTACAGAAGCAAAGCACCGTGATGCCTTCCGTTAAATACCATTTTAAAAGAGCTGTATTGTTGCCGATATGACAAGTGGAAATGCGAAATCCTGGTCTGCTGTAGCGATCAGGGACGAATACCAACTGCTAATGATTTTATTAGCTCCCTAATATTTTATTAACCCTTTCACTGAGTTCATATAATTGATATGCCCAACAACGATTTTATCAAAAAGGTCTATGAAAATCTTGTATTTATAATAGTATACTCGAGCTTCTTTGGAGGTACCACGGGAAAGACGAAAACTAGAGTACACCCCAAATCTCAAAGTAAAAAAACATGTTGGAAATAGCAAAATGTTTGGAAAATAAATTAATTTAGAAGACGTTAATACAGGTTTAAATGCCGGATTTCATTCAATTAAACAGGTAGCGAAGGTGAAAAGGAAGAAAAAAACCTACTTTGGAGAATTGAACCTATGTCAAACTTTCTGAGCATGGGGTCCAAGGGGAGATGACCAGTGGGCACGATTGTTTTTTATTGTTGTAATAAACAACTATTTTGTAAATGGATATTTAAAAACAAAAACTTAAAAAAAAAGTTATAAAACACGCGATATTCCTTTCTTTTCAATACCACTTTATTTTTCATGTAAACACTTATTTATATAATCACAATTTTAAGGACCAAAAAACGATAAATGTAAGATGAAAGAAGTCTGCAGGGCCTGCGGATTACGTCCACTGGGGACGCAAGCCACCGAATTCACACACACACTGTTTAACCTCTACAAAGCTCCACTTTTAATAATTTTTATTTGGGCGTCACAAAATTGTTCCAAATTTGGCAATCAATATAGCTCACGATGTCGAATTAATCTACATTTTCGATTGACTATGGAGTGAAATTGAATGTGCTAGCATAAAAGACGAAAAATGATATTACCATCTTTTCTGTTATTACTTTTAGGATGAATCAATTTGCTAAAATGTCACATGTGCTTCAGTCCGGGTCTTCATGATTAATAATTAATGAGTTACATGTATGTACATGAGGCAAAAAAAAAAAATAATTGTTTAGTTGTCCTCGACTCCGACGCCCTATTTTGGAAAGTCATGAAAAAAGTTTTGTGTTTGCTTTTTACTGTGCAAAAAATATTTTCTTTTTTGGATTTTTGAAAAATCCAAAAAAGTTTTTTTTTTTTTTTCATTGTACTTTCAAAAAATGTAAAAAAAATGTTTAAACAGTTTCTTAGCATGTTAGTTGGGTTTAATAATGTCCCATTTCCTTTTCCGTAAGAACAACTTGATGTTTTTTAGTGTTTGATTAACTTATTAATACAAACAGACAGGTTTCAATCAGTTTGCTATTGATTAAAAAAAATAAAATAAAAAAAAGTTTTTTCCGACCGACCGACCCAACTCAAAAAGTCATCTATGGACAATCAATTTTTTTTGCCTGAAGCACCTTCACCTGTTACCGTGTGCGGGCGTGTATAAAATAGCTACAGACATTACAAAATGATTTTTGCCCAATATCAGGATTTTTACGGGGATTTTTAGGCGAGATGGAATCACAATTTGATTTTCCCAATCTACCGTGGATGTTTTAAAACACGTATGTGTCGATTTTGATTCTGTTCAATCAGAATGTAAAAATGGGCGAAAGTAGTTGTTGCAGTGGAAATTTGTGTGTGCGTGTTTCAATTTTTGTAATTTTACATATTCGTCATCGGTGAATTCCATGATTTCATTATGTCATAAGGGAGTCCTAACGAATAGGAGGTCCGCATACAAATGTCACTGCCGTCGGATCGGCCGAGGCTGCTCCGAGATTTTTCCCCGCGAAACCATCCGCGATTTTCCCCGCAATTTTCCTCGCGATGATTGCTGGTTCACCGTGTTTTCTTCGGCATTTTTCGCGAGTTCCCGCGATTTCATCGCAATTTTCCCACGGGTAGCCTGGTTACTCCATTTCGATCTGTACTGTACTTGTAGTTGTAAATATTTTAAAAAGCTATAAAAGACCTTAAATTACAATCACTATCATAGTACACCAAGCACTCTTAAAGTAATATAACTTACTAATACAAATTAAAGATTATTAGCCAAAGAACAAAAGTATTACTAATACCAGAAACACATCTGACAAGAATATTCTAAAATTGCACGAGTATATCAAAGGGGGTAGGCAATAAATTCAAAAATACAGACGAAGATAACTTCAGAAATACATCTGCCAAAAATACATAAAATGCACCATCTTAGAAAAAAGGTGTAGGCAATAAGCCAAACAAAAGATGATAATTCATATCCTTCTGACAAGAATATATAAAAGATCCATTCAATGCCCTACACATTAAATTGCAAAAACCTGTAATATTTAGTGACAAATTATAAAGATATGCTTTAAGGCTGTTTGAAAATCTTTTGAGGTGGAGAGGATGTTTAACACTACTGGGAAGTTTGTTCCATGAAATAGAGCCCCGGTATTTAAAGTACGTTTCCCAGCACCAGTTCTAGGCTTGGGTGGCCTTAGGTTTCCTAGTGCACTGCCTCTGGTAAGATAAATAGAATTTCAACACGTTGATCAAAAACATTACACAAATAACTTGGGGCCTTGCTAGAAATACAGTTATAATCATAACCTTTTAGATGTGGGCTTACGTCGGTTATGGAGATCTTCCACTCCATACAGTCTAGCATCAGTGTGGTTGGAAACTCTTGTTCACTTGAGTATAGCTCTACCAGCTTATTTTGACGTCTACCATTTGATATACCTTTATTGCAGGCATTTCCCCATACCACAGTAGTCCATAGTTGGCAATGACAAGATTGGTATATTTTTTCAAAATGGATTTACTAAGGAATTGCCTATTCTGTAAATCAAACCAATTCTCTTGTTGATAGAGTTGTTAACATGGTTCAGGTGCCCGGCCCATGAAATGATGGATCGAGATATACACCCAGGTACTTGAAGCTTTGGACCTGAATGCAATATTGGAGTCATTGGTTTTTACAGCGAGTTGGTCTTTGCTACGACTTAATTTTATCGTGCTTGCGAAGAGCATTGACTTTGTTTTTTTTCACATTGAGGGTGAGTTTGTTTTTTTGTAAGCCAATTCCTTCACCTTGCCAGCTCGCTCTGTGAGGGTTTCATTTATCTCCTTGACACTGTGGCCCTTGGCAAAATGGCAGTATCATCATGCAATAATAGCAGCTTTTCACGTGGATCCTTTACGATTTAAGTGGGATATCATTTATTAGATGCTTCAGAGAAGCGGGCCCAAAATGGACCCTTGAGGAACCCCACAGCAAACTGCAACATGTCCGATTTGCAAGCCCTATTTTAAAATTTGGAAACGCTCATTTAGGTATGATTTGAACCATTGAGTTCAATGCCATTGACTCCCACAGACCAAGCTTGCGTATGAGGGTTTTGTGATGGACTGTGTCAAAGGCTTTCTTCAAATCTAAAAGACAGCACCTGTAAAAAAACATGAATCAATGTTGTTGAGCAGGTAATCAGACACACCCAGCAAGCAGGTCTGTGTGGAATGACCTGGCCTGAAGCCCAATTGATCCGTAGTCATGAGGTCATTTCCGAACTTGTTTTGGAAGTGTTTACTATTCCCATCAAATTTTCCCTTTTATTTCGGGATTCATTGCGAGTTTTTGAACCGCCGCGCCGTTCAGCCAAGAGTACAGCCTGTCCAGGCTCCGTGTATGTCAGCTCATAGTTCCGCAGGCGCCGAGCTGAGTCCCCGGCCCTGGGGTCTATAACATGTAGAGAACCAATCTAAAAAGTATAAAAAATCGTATTTTAATTGCACATAAATTCCTTTTTATTTGGAAATGTGAAAAGATTAAGTAAAATTGTAACCATTTAATATTGATGGTGGGGTTGGTGGCTGGGCAATAAGTTGGAATGGTTAACTTTTTAGTTCAAGCAAAAACACAATGTTTTCAAATCAAAATATTTACTAAGTGATCTGTTAATTGAAAAATTTACCCAAACTACGTTTATCATAATTTGGTAACCAGTAGTATTACAAATTTTAATGAAATAATACATTTTCTTTTTTTTCCAGGCCCCGAGAAATACAATGTCCAGATTTATCATTTAGTGGTCGGATATCGCCGTGGAGAATGTGATTTTTTTTAACAAACCAAACTACACGAGGTTTGTTTCTCAAACTCCGATGTGGTGAAATTTCGGCTCGGTTTGACACTCGTCGATCAAAAGTGGAGATAATTAGTAATATAGCAAGACCTGTTGTCGCATAGCCGGGACCGAGCTGAGATTGTACAGAGTTTTAAACCAGTCCCCGCCCCCATTGCCGAGAATCTACGGGGATTGTCACACCGAAGCGCCCCCCCAGCTAGTAGGGGACGGGACATAGCGGGGGATGTACAAAAATGTAGGCCGGCTACCCGGGAATTCGTGCTACTTTAGCGGGGACAAAGGCGGGGGGTGTCACGACAGCAAAATGTACATTCCCGGCAAAGTCCACGGCTAGTCCTGGGACCACCAGGGCCGGAATTGAATTGACAAGTTGCATATATGTACGGATAATACAAAGCCCCTTTAATCATTGCAATAGTAAATGGTTACTTCATGGTCATAGAATGTAAATAATTATTATGATGTGAACTCCACAAAAATATATCACATAATCGGAGGCTTTGACTTATGTAAGTTTTTGTTTGTAAATTCATTTAACTTGCTATGAATTCAACTTCAAAATGATTAGGCTTTCGAAAGCGTATATTATTTTAAGTCTTCCAAATTTTAATCGGCAAGACGACATAATGGAGCATGTCCGTGTGCAGATAGGGTGTTCGTCAATCTGTCTTGTGAATCCTTTACACACACTTTAATGCGAGAGTACCTCCTAACTTCTTCACTCTCTTGGTTTATTCCCTAATCTCATCAGTCTTCCTGTCAACTTTGCATGTAGTTTACTCTCAATAACAATTTTTCAAATACTCGATCTTATAATATTGTAGCAACACTCATTATGAAGGCTGTATACCAAGTAATATTTCTCAATTCTCAATACCAAGCATGTTGTTACATGCATATGGTCAAATTCCAAACAGCTATAGCATTGACCGCCGATCCTTGGTTGGTTCGGTTCTAAAAAAAATCAGAAGGCAAGATAATTTGCTGGTCAACAGTGTATTTATACTGTGGTGCAAAGACACAGTTAACATCATATGTCACTCACTTCTTTTGCCGCGAATCATGCCTGCGAATCGTTATGGCCCCATATTATTTAAAAACTCGTAACAGATATTACAATTGCCCAGTGTGTAACAGTCAGCCAACCTATTTCAAGATACCAGGCCCCTAAGTGTTACAAACATTGCTGTAAACTGCTGTCTATTTACCTGACTAAGAGACAAGCGCTCGCTTTTTGTCAATGTCAACATGAGGTGTGGTTAATAAGGGAGTATTGTAAAGTGGTCAACATTTTAAACAAAATTACAATGTACACTCAACTAATATCAACGATTTAACCAATGACAACGTTTAAATTAGACTAATTGCACCCACTTTGTGATACTAGACTTGTTTTAACCTTTTAAACCCATAAAAAATATTGAGAAAGCTACGCATTTTTCACATTCAGTGATATGTGACAAGGCCACAAGAGCTCACAAGGTCAGTTATACCAACCATCAGGTGGCAAGCTACCAAGAAATAAACAGTGGTACTTAAACCTTGCACCATAGCTGTGCTAGCCAGAGAGGGGGTTTTCAACTAACAAAAGTATGTTCACTAATATCTCCCACAACTGAGTCCTAAGAAGATGGAAAATGGATATGATTAATTGAAGTGATAACATGAAAACACTATCATATTACCTAGTAAGCATGAAATTTACTGCAAGTGGTTATCAGACTAGGCATGCAAATGCAATGCCTCTCTAGGCCAGCTTGATAATGCATGGGTTTCAGCTTCACACAGCATGCACCTACTTGTAGGACAACAGACAATTAAGATATCTTTGCTACCAACAACATTCATGCCAAAACAAAAAAGGCCGAAACAAACTGCCCCAAAACGCAACATCTGCTCAGAATTCACAATCCACAACAGAAACTTTCAAAGAGAAAGCATTACGTGCATACCTGCGAGTTTCAACAGAATTGGACAAGACATGGGAGACTAGTTGCATGAGAGAATATGGGTTCCTACTCTTAATTTGCTACGTGATCACAATAGCCTATATTATTAAGGCCTAAAAATGCGCGGACCGATTAGTTTTCAAATACTCTATCAGCTTGAGACAAACTTATATAGTGTTTTTGGCCTAAGTACTTTAGGCATTTTTAGCTTGATCATGAAATGTCTTGTAGTTCTTAAAATGAACAATTTATCCTGATGAAGTTGCTACCTATATTTTTTAAGTACAATATAAGCATGATGCAATGACATTATGGGATGATTTAAGATCACATCCGCCAAATGGATACAAGCCCAGAATTGACATATTGAGAAATGAGAACTAATTACCCCACGACCCTTCAAGAAATTAGAACCCTCTCCCCTGCTTATACATTATTGCCTTTGGAGGGTGTGTGACAGGCCGATGCAACTCAAAAAAGCGTAAATGAGATCACAAGTACACTCTAGTTGTGCTGCTGTATATTTCTAGTTGATGATTAATTGCAATAAAAATAATGACAAAATTGATCTAAGACTTGGAGAAAATATTCTAAATCAGACAGGTTTTGTGCTGCATTTAGCAGAAATATTTTGTGTTATAATTTTACTTTGAAGGTTTGGAAAAAACACAGGTATTTTACTTTTCAGAGGATTAGAATTATGACGTCCAAGTGGACGTCTTTTGTCACTCATCTGAATTTATTGCGTCAGTGAAAATTCTGTCCCTTATAGACGCCAAAAAATCCGCTAAGCGGAAAACCCTGGACACACCACCCACCTCAATATTGGTGTACCTGGCAGACAAGCAATTTCACTCACTCCCATTATCGAGAGTGAATACTCTTGAACGTTGCATTTCACTCTTGAAAATATTGTAGAGAGTGAAGTCACGCTTCAATTTTCTCAGCAAGACTTAGACAGATTCCATTTCACTCTAGAGATTTTCATTTTCCAATCTTGAGAATGTAAAAACTTTAAAGAGTGGAAATACTCTTGCGAAAAAGTGAGTGAAATTGCTGCATACACCCTCTGCAACCTACCAAATTAAAGATGCATTTTGTTTATACAAAACCACTTTAATTTTGTTAATGGTTCAAAATATATGATCAAGAAAGGTTATTTCCACAAAAATTTCAGTGATTTATAAATACGTTTAATGTCTGAGCAAATTGTGTATCACAGTGTCCCATAGACCACTGTGTGAAAAACCACTTGTGCACTTTATGGACAAGAAAATACAAAAATGCAAATTCTTCCACAGAGTATATCAAATCTGCACGGATGATAGGCACACATTACTATACTTAGACCAATAGTTTAGATGGACACCACCCCCCACCCCCCCCCCCAATTCTCAACTTTGTTGTAAGTAGTGCGGGGGGGGATGAGGAATATAAGATCACAAAAGCCCATTTAATAATACTATGTGGACACACATGTACAAAACCTATTTGAAGTTTGAACACAAACGCTTAAATCTCTTATTTTTTTTAAGTGAAAGTGTTTTGTAAATTTGTAGGAACGTAGGGTTGTGAGGAATTTCGCCGGATAAATGTACACTAAAAGGAAACAGAAGCTGAGGGATTTCCTTCGAACTGGACAAGGCACTTAAAGGTGCAACGAGAGATTTCAAGGCATCCATATTTTCTGTAATATGTAATGATTTCTATAGATTTAGAATCAACAATAGATTCCCTACCTTTGTATTGGCTACAGAAATAACTGAAAATGAAAACAAAAGGTGATTTAGTAATGCTTTTATATTTTCAATAGAGAACATCGGCTGAATTTCGTATTGCTCCTATACGATATTATAAAAATTCACAAATTTTTGTAACCAATAAACCGTTCTCAGCTTAATCATTTAGATCATGGGATTATTTTTGATTGAATGCTTACACCAGTGCAAAAATCAGAAGTTTAATTTTGTAGGGATAAGTGTTATTTGAAATCTTACGTTGCACATTTATAAGTTTAGTTCCTTTCAGGTTATGACAAGGCTTGATAAAAGTTTATTTCCTTGGAAGAAGGTTCTGATAATGAGCGCAGAGGATTTTTATAATTTAAATCCGTTTAATTATACAAACGTTTTAATCAGCTCAGATTTCCTACGAGGCATGTCAGGGATGTAAGCAGGCTCTTAGAGAATTTACGAAGATGAGACTTGTCCTTGGCCAAGTGGCCAAACACTTGCGCGAGACACGAACATTAAAGGGGAATCATCCGAACAAAAGGCCGCCGAAGGAGTTAAAGGGTTCCAAATACCAAAAAATGTGGATATGCTTTATGGCTGAAATAACCATCATTTAAGTCCAAGAAAATGTAAGAAAAAAAATATTTCCAGATGTGCATATCCTGGGAAGGAGCCTCCCAAATTCCCCACTTTTTCAACCCTGGTCAGTGGAAGTACCGAGGAGTGAGCCAGAGGGGGCAAAAATTTCCAATTTTTAAGTTTTTTATTTTTTTCAAAATTCTTAAATTGTCCTGGTGATTTGATCCAATTAAGTGTCTTGAGCTGACCAAAACGCAGTTTAGTGAGCAAAAAACGAAAATTTTTCAAATTTGGTGGAAATTGTTGAAATTCCCGAAGAAGATGGGGTGGGAAAAATGCATAGTTTGGGCCATATCGTCCCACTTTTTAGAGCCAGAGGAGGCAACTTGTCACCCACTAGTCGGTATTACCACTGCCTGGACTGACAAGGAACTACAGCAACAAAATAAACAAAGGTGGCCTAGGAGGGGCACGGTCGGCTGCAGCCTTCATACGGTGTCAACTCAAATACAGAGCAATTAGAAACCACCAAGGGAGGTGTTTTTGAAGTCCCTCATAGAGATGTAACTAAGCAACACATCTATGCACTCCATCATTTGACAGTTTCACATATTAAGTGCACAAAGTACTAGAGAAACGCTTCAAATGCAATACAAATAGAAAAGTATACAGTGTTCAGTTAAAGGTGGAAAGACCCTGTTCTTTTACCTCTTTTTGAAAGGATTCTAAATTAAAATTGTGTAGAGAACTGCTCCCAAGTAGTTGTATTATACACCATACCTATCCAGGCCCATGCGGTGGTGCCACAACCCCCTCAATCCACAAAAAGGGAAAAAGTCCACCTTTTGCTAAGTG
>JAMKCH010040697.1:0-12783 GCA_023653785.1 Ophioderma brevispina | reverse complement strand
TGTCACAATGATTCGGTTGGGTGGGCAAAAGGTCGAGGCCCGTTTACAGTGGACACTAACTGCACTATGTCGATGGCAGCGGGTGGTTTGAATAAAGTCCAATCTTGTCTCATTTTCAACATAAAATATCACCAAAGAAAATATCTGCCAATTAGATAAAGAAATAAAGCCCTACGTACACACAACAAATATTTACTCATCCTTGATTAAAAACGACACCAAACCTAACCTGTTGGCTACAACTTAGTTAAAAGTTGAATTCATCTAAAGCACTGCTGGGTTATTGCGTAATCTTTTACGCAACCATTTTTACGATGTCCATTTATAAACTATTTTCATCATTACTGTAACAAAATATCGCCAATGGTACCACAGAATGATGTAAAGCTATGATCGGGAATTGTTTCATCACATACTAAAGTAGGCATGTTTACACCAACGGAGGTAGAGCGGGTGTAATACCGGCGATAAGCGGAGTAGTGTAACACCCGGTCTACCTCCGCCGATTTACTCCTATTAATATGTGCAGTAGCAACTTAGCAAGGTGTGAGGCAAGATCTGCGTGAATAAACTCACCTCCAGTGTTTGTGTGAATTGGGCAATGTGTCTGATAGAAGTTCTTCTGGCTTTGGCGATGTTAGGTAAGATTAGCGGGCTGGGGATGTATAGCGGAAAAAAACATTGCGTCGGGATTAACTGCCCATATGAAATGCGCTATTTTGCTTAAGATAGTTAAGTGTTGCTAATTCAAATTCTTGTGTGAGTGCAAGTAATTAGCCAAATTATTTTGGACGGATCATTTCGCGAAATTTGATCAGCCTGTTTAATTAAATGATAGCTCAGATATAGCATTAGTGTTTGTTCTAATTGATATTAATCTTTTTAAGACTTTGATGTTGTGCGAAAGGTTCACTCTTTGGGCATTAATACTGGGAAGAGTTTCTTCTCTTTGAGTGATGTGTTTTACATATAATATTCTCTCTCTTTATGCGGGATATTTTAAATTTTAGATTTAAAATGAACAATGATGTTGAACCTGTTTCTTTTTTCAGTGACGTCAGGGACACCAAATGTTCGTGATGCCCGATTTAAATACAAACGACCTTTGTGGATTCAAGGATCCATGGTGAGTTGGGACGAATCATCTGGAAGAAGATACCTCTAGCGATGTCTTCTCTTGGTTCAGGACGCCAACCTTCCGGCACCTTTTTCGCCGTTGGTCACGATTTTTACATATATTTCAAGACTCTGGAAATAAATATGGAAAAATGGTCATTTTCGTCACTGTTGCAGCGGGTGAGATGTTGGATTGGAAATTGCTATATAATAGTTATCTTTTTCTACATTTTCATATTGTTTTGTATCCTAAAAGAATTTGCTAAAGGAATTGTGCTTTATCAAAAATATTAAACATCCCTATTTAATAATTTAAATTGGTAACGTGATTCGTTTTAATTGTTTCTCTCCATTGACTACCTTCGTGATGTGCAATTTAGGAAACTTTACATTTGTGACCATGAGTGGCAATTATGAAATGAACCCGAGTGTTTTAATCAACAAGCTTTTAACTAGTCTTGTATACACACCCACAACTCCTGAATAGGTCAAAACTGAAATATTTTGGTGAACTTGCATGTTCCTGCTTTGAATTTAACCGTCAGCAAGAATTCTAAATCCGCAACATGTGTGATTGAATATCTTTCACCAAGTTACACGCTTGTTAACATGCATGTCAACCTTGTCGAACAAAGCCAACTCTCATGTTCATACATCTATAAGCTGTCTATGATGGTGCAGCTTTATGCCATGCTATCCCTGGCTGGTGATATCAACCCTAACCCCGGGACCACGCTGGCAAAGTATTTAATGTGGGAACGCAATATAAGATGTTAGATTTGGTCAGGACGGTATATGCTGTGATTCTCGCTGACCATCCCAATTTGTCATGGTCGTTTTGAATTTACGTGTGGGCATTCCAAACTACTGTTCAAACATTCCATTTTGGCAATCGGGAATCGGCAGTGTTTTGGATGTGAAAACCAATTTTTACTATGTTTTGACAGATCGTGATACAGGTGATGATAAACAGCACAAAATTTATCCAGTATGAATTCAGTCAATCTCTAATTTAGCAGACCGTGGCTACATCTTCCCCTCAACCAAAATTACCTCGCCGTACCCCAAAGGTTCTAAAAGTAACGCACATCAACATTAGTTGTCATGGGACGAACTGCCGGTGGCTCTTTTAAAGAAAGAGCTTTTGCCCAAAACTTTGAAAGACTCAGATCCTCCTAATTTTAGTGAGAGAATCGTGACTTAAACCCTCGCATGTAATAATGAGTGCATTCCTGACAATTATATCGTCTACAGCAAAGATAGAATAGCAGTTCGTAGGAGGAGCGGTGGTGTGTTTCATCGCCGTTAGGATATGGAGTGCAAACCCATCTGATTTCTTTGATGTGGACGCAGAGTTGATATGGATCTCTCTCCAGAGACCAATGCCAAAACCAATTTCATATTTGTTGTTTCTATGGTCCACCCAATAAGGATCGGACCCCATCCTTAAACTTCGGGATTCACTCACCAAGTAGTGGGAAAGAAGAACCCCATAGTTCTGGATTGTGGCGATTTTAACAATCCTGATGTTGATTGGAAGTTACCTTGTCGTCAAAACCCAGTTTTAAATCCATTTATCCAGCGCGTTCACCGATGATCTTTTAACTCTATAGAGTGATTTTTTTCACTTGTTCAGCTTGCACATGAACCTACCACATCATCAAAACAAGAAAACAAGTTGTAAAGAATATTCTCAATCTTTGGTGTGTGTCTCTACTCAGACTGACTGCTTTCAACCTATTAAACACTGAGCCTGGTAAGCCGACCACTTCAGTTATTGCTGATGCAAAGGCTAGACATGTGTTCAAAAGAGCGAACGCAGAAAGATTTATCACTGGCATAGGCCAGAAAAGATGGACCGTTAAAGAAGAACTGAACAAAATAGTTTTCAGGGCCGCCGAGTTTAGGGAAAATTGCAAACAATAAATCGTCGATCAAAAGTGCAGAGCTTTGTGAATATGATGCGTATGCAAAGTGAAAAGATGTGCCTTCTTCAATAAAGTCTTCTTTAGGATCAATTTCCCTGGCTACTGATCACTTAGCCGTTTTATAAGAAGAAGAATAGAGCATTCATTTAAAATAAAAAGTAAAATAATTATTCATACAAGCATACATGTTCCATCGTCCAGGTAAATCTACAAGTTCGGTTATTTAACTGCCCCTTCGAATGTTTATAGCATCTGTGGGTCCAGGAAAGGATTAAACCACTGTGACATGGATAGAACCATTTGTAGTCAATCTGTACAGACACTAAATAACAACAAATCATAAGCCAATGCATCCGTTAAGATCAGCGTTCTACTCCGTGAAGTTACCTTTGAAGATAGTAGTGGCAACCAACAATTTTCAAAACTTCACACTGTTGTTGTGTGAAACAACCTGGTTAGTATTACGCTAATACGTAGCAATCAAAAAATATTATGTTAATGGTATATTTCATTCGATATTAGAGTGCCATGCAAAACGAATTAGTTTCATTTGTATCGTTTATTATTTTCAGGACATCACACGTCATACAGACGGACTCATTCACTCTACGTGATTTCATTCCATAACCACTTAACTTACAAACCTTCCACCAAACATAAAATTAGGGGGGGGAAACTACTCTCGACAGCAGCGGATTCTAGTAGAAATGGTGATACAAATAGTTGACGGGGAATTGGCGTTTTTTTAAGTTCCTTTTACAGCACAAACATCCGAGGCATCCCACAGTCAATGGGTTTGATAGTATGAAGCCCACACCGCTAAGAAAGCATCAACATTCTACCATGCAGGTGATTGTGTACATAGACCGCTCGATCACATTCGAAGACATGCATTATATATAGCATATCTTATAAAAGATCATAAGAATTATTGTTTTCTAGAATTACTGACATTTTGAAAAACTTATGGTTTACAGATACAGTTAAAACTAGGCAAATTGAGAGAAAATCAGGTAAAATAATAGTATAGGTGGTGGAAAACGTACCAAGGGAAGGCTCTTGGGACGCGGCCCAAGGCTCAATGACACGGTCACAAATATTGTCCAAGATGGCGACCCGTAAAAATGCTAGACAGTGCATACCAATCACCAGAAGCCAAAGCTAGTAACATGCCTTTTAAATTGAATAAAACCATTGTTTTGGTGTTGTATTGCTAATTTACGTTAATTTTCTCTTACTAAATTAAATGCAACATGGCAGGTAACGGCTTAAAACAAAGGAGTGCGGAGAACTCTATAAACTCAACTGCTATAGCGTAGGGGGTGGAAACGTACCAAGGACGGCTCATTGGACGCGGCCCAAGGTCAAGGCCTCCGGGCCCACCAAAATATGTAGCGATTCCCAACTTTTAAAGAAATGCATTAGGTTTTAACATAATAAAAATCCAGAAAGATCCCTCACATAAAATCCAGGACGGTCACTTAAATTTCCGTCGCATATACTACAGCTGAACGTACAGACGTCATACTAGTGAAGGTTCGCGGTTGGAAAAACAGGTTACAATTCATTTGGCGCAATTGCCATACGAGATTACTCATCAGAGATAAAATTATGATATTTAAACGATGGAGCAGAATATCATAGGGGCCTTATTTAAGGAGTTCGTTTACCTCACTCTACAGAAAAGGTTTAACACTGACCTTTGGTAGTTAGTATGGAGCACTTCTGATTGTACCTGTACAAATAGAAATTTTCGACCCTTATCTTCTGCCAGGCAGAAGATTAATCCTGAATTGACCAAAATCCCATGGTGTCAAGAGTGGTACTCAGTTCTTATTGTGTTGTACAGCCCAGACATTGTTACAACCTCTCAGCTGTGACTGATACTGCCTGTTGACCTTCAAGAGTCTCATATTTCCATTACCATGGCCATGGAAGTGATATACATACCCTACTTGCAACACTAGTGATAGTGACATCCCCTGCTTGCACTAAATGCGACTAGTCCTAACCTAAAGGTAGCTATTTGTAAAGTTTGCGATTGGTGGGTCCGATTGCAAAAATTTTGCTTGACAAAGTAAACTGTAGATAGAATGACTTCTATAAGCCACTTTTATACCAAAATAATACTTCCAATGTTATCAATATAAAATGTGGTTACATGAATTTACATTGTTTTGTATGTATATTTTAACCCTGATAGCATGGAACTATTTCATCAAGCAGAAATAATTTCATATTTGGTAAACAGGCACAACTTTGTGCAGCAATTTTCTGACGGTGGTATTACTCAACAATAGTTGATTGGCCCTTGCACTAGATAAGAAGTTCCCTTAAAAGGGAGGTATGGTAAACTGAAGCTTGGTGTTCAATGCAAGAGATTTTACTTCAAAAGTTAATACAGATGTATCATGAAAAAGTACAGAAAACTGGCATGGTCTTTTGTTTCACAATAAAGGCTTGATCAGTATGATTGATTGCTGGGATAGTATTCATTACAATATAGTGATACAAAACTTCAATTTGTTTTTTCATGTCACAATTGTGCACTAAAATGCGGAAGAATATCCTTTTTAAGGACTCGTCCTGTTTGTCTGTTTAGGATCGTCTGTTACCCATTTTAGGCCATTGACCCCCTATAACTCCCAAACAATGGTCATAGATGGTAAGAAAATAATTTTTGGAATCCTTATCACTAGGACGGACAATATGGCATACATTTCAACATGATGGAGCGTTTTTTTTAAAAATTTGACCTCTGTGTTAAACTTAATTGGGCCCCTAGTGAAAAAGTGATACTACAATTGAGGGAGTACTACCACCTAGCATGATGTAGGGGTCCATATTAACTACCGAATACTGTTTGTCTAAACAACCTTTTCTGTAGTGAGGGGTAAACGATGATGGTTGACCTGGGTCCGAGCTCCTCCTCTAGTACTAAAATAGTCGCAGGGTGCTGCACGAGAAAAGAAAAAGCCGCGGTGACCGCAGAAGGAGTATTTGATAGGTGAAAATATCCTTTTTTGCTGTCTAAAATACCTGATTTCATTTTAGTTCAATTCAGAAATGTCCAAAGTACACATGCCAATCGCTAGAAAACTATGATTCAGTATTGACGTATTGGTTTCTATTTTCGGTTTGTATGTAATTATATCTATAATATTAATTTCTCTGCCTTTTTTGTTTGTTGTTTCGTACAGATTGTTCCTAGTTAAACAAGGAGGAACAAGGTGCTTTTTTTCAAAGGTCATCTGGAGAAATAATGGAAATGAACAATATGGAGTCTATTTTCAGCTTTATTCTATCTCGCCTAAGACTGCTCCTAATCTGCATTATATCGTTGTAATCTATATTCGGAAACGGTGTCTTCGATTGCCTTTTTTGATATGGATTATTTAAGGGTTAAGCGTATTTGTCGACATGGTAAATTCATGATTTGACGTTACACATCGTCCACGAACAGACCGTGTGACATCGGTGCAAGTAATCTTAGTTGCGCTTGGTAATTGAAGTCTGATAAGTACATGTCATGAATGAGTCATGGTAGATCGTGGCGACACGTGATATTTTTTGCCTTGGCAAGGGAGGGAGGAAAGGTGACTTCCAGAGTAAAAATTTTGAAAAGTGTGGCAATTCCTTTCCCCATGATATTTGGTTTTTGTGGGTTAAAGGGACCCCCCAGACCCCGTGGCATAATGAAGACAGATTCATAAATGTTCTTGGACCATATACTTCATCAGAAGTCTTGTACCTAGTAATACCTAAAATGACAGCTTCGTATATGTGGCAACATACTTGATATAATTATGGCAGATGACCAAATCTTCAAGTTTGAAATTCACCGGAAGTAGGCATGGTCAGAATCGATAATCTCTATTATCTATTTTCCTGATATGTTTCCAGTAGCATGCACCATTAACATTTTAAAGTCAATACGTGTATAATAGGATAAGTTGATTTTACAGAGTTAACCTTTGGAATGGCTGTTTTGAGGTGGCAGATCAGAGCTAAAATATTTATGACATGTTTGTGGTAATGGGACATCATTCATTTAAATACAGTTTGATAATTTTTTGACTATAAATGTTTACACAGAATGCTTATCATCAGTTACAGTGTCTTCCATACAACTCAAATGGCAGTCATTTAGTTTTTCTGATCTTTTTACATTTCATTTTTCCTCTTATAAACCTGAAAAATTTTTTTTGTTTTTAGATTTCATAATTATTTTTTTTTGAAAACACTAGGTGGGTACATAGACGAAACCTGATTCTTCTTTAAGGTGTACATGTTTTCACACCCAGATATGGTTTCTCCCAGTTTCTGAGATTCCTCTTTTATAATTGAATTCTGCTACACTCCAGTTTCCATATTCTGGTACTTGGTTGTAAAAATAGAAGTGTTGGCCCATTGTTCATTGGCCCATTTCCGTAGACTGCACGCGTTTTAGTGCCTAAATTAACCGTGCGTTATGTGAACAAGTTAAGAAAACCTCATTACACCCAAACAAACAGTTGCCACAAAAAGCCCTCGGCATGTTTTTTCGGTCATATTTTGCCAAAGTCCCATAATTTTGAAGTTTCTGAATAAACATTTTGTTGCTCAGGTCTTGCCCTTTCATATTTAACACCTCGTTGGTAAACAATTGTGGCAATGGCCGGGATGCATTCTTTAGCGCCGTATGATGTGAGGTGTTGCAATACCTTTACGTGTTGTACACGCGTATTTTACTAAGATAATGTTTCTCTTTATTCTAAAATAATATTGAAATACATTTATTTAAAAAAACACGTTTGGATTTGAATATTTGACATCTGCATTATAAATCCATCCTCTTATCCACTTCGCTAACGAGGGAGGATGTGTGAGGATATTGATTTTAATCCCACAACGTCATGTGAGTGCAACAAAGTCGTAACATTTTTGGCGAAATTGAGTTATTTATATAATATGAAAAAGTAGATCATTACGCTCAATTTGATATACATTTCAGGTGACAGTCTCAATTTATGGCAGAGTTATTAAGCTAAATAGGCCTATCTAGGTGTAGATACGACTTTGTTGCACTCAAAATGGAATTTCTGTTGAGTGCAACAAAGTCGTAACTGGTAGATACGACTTTGTTGCACGACACGGGAAAACTAGTATGTAGATACGACATTTTATTTCTCGTAAAGCGATGGTTTTTAAAAAGGTGTATAAGTAAGAAATATCCCAAAATATTTTGTGAAAGAGCAATTTTATTTTTTACCAAATTTATGTTAATTTATGCTAATTTCGGCACAAAAAACCTTACAAACATAATTATCAAAATATCGTTTTATGCAGTCCATCGAAAGAAAACGAATTTACCCCCTTGCAGAATAATGGTAGCTTCCATTATGTTTACTGTTCGCCAGAACCCTTCCCTTTGTTCGTCGGCGTTTGTTATGCAAATAGTTTGTGCTCCATTTCTTGTTGCGCTGTATCCATCGCTTTCATCGTTGCATTCGCTATTGATCTTACGCAGTGGGACGTGGTTTAGGACAGATATTCATTTGCCATGAACTGTTGTTCATATCACTGACGCTTCAGTGTGGACGTAGTTTTGGACAAATATTCATTTGCCATGAACTGTTGTTCATTTCACTGTTGCTTTATGTTATCAACATTGAATCAGATTGCGGTTTGCCGTGTAACGAGATTCGTTTGTGTTTGGTAACTTCGGCGTTTAATACTTCCTGATGATGTGTAGCAGGCGTTAATTTAAGCTAAAACTTAATTAAAAATGGTATCCGTTTCGCCGAACCCGATTGTTTTCATGACTGTAACCTGACCTGTGTTTGATGTTAGCTCCGGTATTTCACAATGTAAGTTCAACTGTCTTTCAACAAGCGTTTATCTACTCGTACACGTTGGAGTAGTCGGCTAATCTTCAAGCATGGGCGATCATTATGTTCCTAAAACGACGACCTATTTCTTGCATTCATGAAGAAATCCTGTTATGTAGTCCTTGGGCCAATAGGTTGGTGGTCGGTTAACCATCCGGAGTGGCAATCGAGTTGTGGTATCACTTACTCAGAAACAATCACTATAAATAATTTTGGCATGATAGACATTCCAAAGTAGTAGCTTAAGAGCCTGCTAATTTGCAATAAACAAAATGGCCGCCATTGAAATTGCTCCATGACTAGTTTAGTCATATGTTGTCTTTTAGAAGGAATTCTTTTAGTGGAATAAATGCTAACATGAGGTGTTTTGACAATGGACAACCACCAGAACTCAAATCCATACCTTTTAAAATTAAAACTAATTCTGCATAATCCAAAATGGCCGCCATTTTCATAATTTGAGGCCTAATTTTACACTATTCACCGTCAATGTTCAAGGTATCACATGGATGAACAAGCACTTTTCAAGTTTGCAATTACACTCTTGTACAATATAACTAGAACATGTTTATACAGACTCGAAGGTGACCAACTAGAAGCATGCTAATTTGCATAAAGAACATGGGCCGCCTTGAAATCTTGTCAAAATATTATTTTTCCATTTCCATTTCCGGCCATATCCTGTCTTGTAGAGGAATTCTTTTAGTGAAAATATGCTAACACAAGGTGTTTGATAATGGACAACCACCAGACCTCAAATCCATGGCATTTTTAATTAAACCTAATTTGCAGAAATCCAAGACTTCGAAGGTGGCAACCTATAAGCATGCTAATTTGCCTAAGAAAAATGGGCCCGCCTTTGAAATTTCGTCATAATTATTTCGCGCCATATCCTTCTTTGTAGAAGAATTCTTTTAGTGAAAATATGCTAACACAAGGTGTGTGAATAATGGACAACCACCAGAACTCAAATCCATCCATTCCATTCATTTTTAATTAACCTAATTTGCAGAAATCCAAATGGCCGCCATTTTTCGTAAATTTGAGCACAATTTGACTTTGACAGTCATTGGTCAAGGTAATCCCATGGTGAATCTTCACTTAAGTTTACAATTAAACTATTGCACCTAGTATTATAATCAGTGTTGTATTCAAGCACTTCAAGGAGACAACTTGAGCATGCTAATTGGCAAAACAAACCTTGGCTGCCATGTGGAATGTGCCCCCCCCCCCCCCCCCCCGCCTTAACGTAGTTGCGGCCATATCCCTGACTCATAAAGAAATATTTTATTACAAAACTCCCCAACAAAACTGCTAAAATGAGATGTGTGATTAAAACACAAACCAAAAGGAATTCATAGCCATCCATTTTAATAAAAACTCTAATTTTGCATATCCCAAATGGTCTCCATGTTGCTAAATTAGCATTTGTACTTGCGTTGCCTTTTAAATTGTAGCCACTTTGAATCCAATCCTGGGCTTGTAAGAAGTGTTACTGTTACACTCGGAATAAATGTGTCTATATACATAGTTTTAAAGCACCTTATTTGCATATAGAATAATTTGAATGAACCATTCTTGTACGAGCAATGTTTTTTTGTTTCAGTTAATTTTATTCTCAATCAATTAGAGATGCGGAATTTTGGCCATAAATAACATTTATTTTACCCAACGCATTATACATAACTATTCACCCATTCACAAAGTTCTCATTACAAGTATTTGTTGGCCAATCCTATTCCCTGTATTTTACCTCCTTTAATAGTCTGTCTCTTCCACGTCTCCATAATCATCAGAACTGTCCAATGTAAGGACCTCACCTTTCATGTTTCACATTTGATCCCTTGGCACAAATCTGTACAGTGGACACCTCCCATTAGCCTACATACACCAGTCTGGCAACTTGCCACTCTTGGGCCATTATTGCAGGGTAAGAAATCTAAAACAACGTCTGCACCAGGTTTGCCCATTCATCCCTTGGTGATCAAATTACCATCATGACGTACAAAAATCCTCACACAAACTGACATTGGGGACTTGAAGTAGTCCTGGAGAGGCTTCTACGGGGCACCATATAGTTTGCCCCTATCTGCATGAAGGGTAATAGGCAGTCTTCACATAGAGGAAGCCAGGCCATGATGAAATTTTGGCTTTCTTTGCTCTAAAACAATTAGTACCGCAAGTTTGTTCTCATCTTTGATGGGTAACCTAGCTACATACTAACAACATGAACTCTTTTTCAAGTTTGCAAAGAAGTTCATCAGCCAGTTAGCATTAAGCAAACACTGAGAGAAGAGAGAGAGGGGGGGAAAGGAGAGAGGGAGAAGAGAAAGAGATAGATATCACTTGTAGAGATTTGTGCAATTTTGGGCCCTCGATGATACAGCTCTAAAAGAGTCTCGCAATAGAGAACCGAACACACCCCTTTTTCTGCACCAACCATACTGCAACCCCATTTTAATCAGTGTGACTGACCAGCCTGGCCTTCAACAATGACCTTAGCTGCATCTGTTTCTGAAGTGTGGAACTCAAACAATACGAGGTAAATCAAAGGCATGCATTCATATACAGTAATTGATGTGACTCTGTCAGCGCATTTGCTGCCAAAGGCAATTTCCTGGATAAAAGCTCCTCAAATCCCTCGTTTACAAACTTCAAAATTTCACATGTAGTGAACTAGATCACCCATCAAAGACGTGAACACCTTGGCCAGCTTTCCTCCATTGAGAACTGTCCGACCTTTCATGCAGAGAGATGTTCCAGTGTTCTGTTCCACAACCAACAGTGTAGTTGTGTCATGGAATGCTTCCAGGTAGCCCACTTCTGCAAAAGAAACCTTAGATCGGGCGGCTGATTCTAGTTATCCATCTGTTGATACATCGCAATTCAGTCCAGTTGGAGTCAGCTCCAGGTGGAAGATGCTCACCACGTTCAATACCAATAGATGTACTACTTGGTTGATAGCAAGTCTTTCTTTCTGCAATGCAACTTCTTAAACTCTTACGCCTTAGCGACTGATTCAAGAGGTTTGACTTTGCTTAAGAAACTCCTCTGAAATTAAGTGGGTGGCAGCTGGTCTCTGTCAGCCAGACATAGGGTGCTTCACAGTAGATACTTGACAGCTAGCGCTTCCATGCTCGCTTCATCATCAACTATGACAGATGTCTGATGGGACAATTTCTGGCTAAAATGTGTATACGTTCTCCGTTTGTGTTAGACGAAGAATCTGAGTATAAACCGGCCAGGAGGCATTTAGATGCTGAGTCAAGTTTATTGCCATGGGTTGATCTTTCCCATACAGGCATCTTTTGCTCCAAAAATGGCAGACCAAGAGATTTCCATTTTCTGTGGTGCTGTTCCACAACACAGGTAGTGTCCTGATCTTCCAGGTAGTCCCACTTCTGCAATGATCCCTTAGATGGGCCAATTCTAGTTCTCAATCGTTGAAGGCATCGCCATTCAGCCCATTGGGGGTCAGCTCCATGTTTGGAAGAGCTTACCAGGTTCAATACCAGTAGATGTAACTCTACTTCCCCTAAACCTGCTTAGAGACTGATTCAAGAGGTGGACTTGCTCAAGAAACTCTAACTCTGTCTGGATTTAAGAAGGAGGGCGTTGGCAGCAGTTGTCCCCTGTCCTGACATAGTGTGCCTCACATTAGATACTTGGGTAGCTACGCTCTTTGCATGTCTCGCTACCACTAACTGTTGGAGCCATGCCGGCTAGGATGTATACTTTCTTTCCCCCCCCTTTCTCCGTTGATGTTTATTGCTTGAAGCATACTTTAACTCTTCGTCTTCTTGATGTGGGCCAATACAAAAGAAAGATGCGGTGCGGTCCCAACTCTACAGGTAGAGGGTTTTCGCAGT
>JAMKCH010040696.1:0-13478 GCA_023653785.1 Ophioderma brevispina | reverse complement strand
CCCTCGTCTACCTTCAGGTTTTTTTCCTCGGCTTGCTAAAACCCCCTTTTTTTTGGTGCCAAATTATTTAATGTAATTGTCAATTGTCATGTTCCGCTCCTTTTAATCCAAAAACAAACATCCACCGGGGTATAGGTAAGATACAGGGTGATCCCAAAGTGATCGATAGTGGGGGTGGTAACCACCCCCCCCCCCTCCGGAAGAGAAGTACCAACATGCCTAACACAACACAGGAACATCACAAAAACTTGATTTTGGTACCAATAGATAGCTATGGTCCTCTTTCTATTGATACCAAAATGAGTACCAACATGCCTAGCATTACGTCAAAATGACGTCATAAAGTTTGCATGTCAGCAAAACTGCCATTTCCATAGACACACACAGTGAAAAATTCAATTTTTCGCCAAAAAGGTTAGGAAAATCAGATTTTCATGCGGTGTTTGACTCTACTTGATGGGAAATGACTAGTTTTATATAATGACATCATTTTAGAGCTATAATAGGGTGTTTGAGTCGCTAAAATTGCGAAATATCAATTTTCCACCCTATATTCAGTATTTTCGTACTTTCCTCAACATATGACGTCATGGTGACGTCATAATGGGGATGTTAGTACTTATTTTGGTACCAATGGAAAGAAGTTTTTTTTTTTTTTTTTTTTCCCCCCCCCCCCCTCCCCTTCGGCAATTTTGTTACAAAAATGGCTCAGGTAGACGAGGGTTAAGGATTTTGTTACATTTTCTCACATCAGTCAGTTTTACAGATAACACATTTTTGAAAATTCCATGCGTCAACATGTTTAATAGTACTGTTTTAAATGTCAATCAGTCACTAATATCGAGTTTGGCCATCCTAGCATGAATCAGTGCGTCAAGACGTCACGGCATACTGTCCACAAGCTTGTTTATGATGTCAATGGGCAGAGTGCCCCACTCATCGGTCAGAGGCTGAACTAACTCCTGCAGAGTTTGAGGAAGATTGTCCCTGTCATTGATGGCTCGGCCTAAGGCATTCCTGGCATGCTCGATAAGGTTCATATCAGGGGAGCAAGCAGGCCATGGTATCTGCTCCATCCCCTCTGCCTCAAGAAATTGTCTCACTACAGCAGCCCTGTGCGGCGTGGCGTTGTCGTCTTGCAGCCGAAAACTGTTTGCATATAAACCCTTCTTGCATGTGGCACGCAGTGGTTTTCCAGAATGTCCAGGTACACGACGGCGTTTTTGTTTCCATCTGGAACCACCAGTGACGTGTTTATCTCCATAATGAATACCGGCTCATACTATCACCGAGCCGCCACCACCTTGAGTCGATTCTGAATACAGTCATCTCGGAGGTTCTCACCAGGTAATCGAAGAACCATTTGTCTTTCATCTTCACGGCCAAGGATGCTGCGGCTCTGGACCATATAGACAACATGTCGCCAGTGTCCGAGCTGTAATCATCTGTGCTCCCTAGCCCAGCGAAGTTGAGCAAGTCTGATGTAAATGGTTAGGCGTGGACATTTGGTCTTCCGTCTTGCTCTGTAACCATGTTGAAGCATGTGGTACACTGGCGCTCACCGTTTTCCGTAGTTTTGTGTAACCTTTAACACGTGACCCCTGACCCGAACACACGAGGTAAATAAATGACTCTGATGGCTGGTAATCCATGTCGAACCCACGAGTGCCTTATTTATTGTGTGATTTAGCGAGGTGAGATCACTTCAAAGCAATGACTTGTGGATACGAGCAAACAACAAACTTCAAAGCAATATCCGACAAACGACGAAGACGACTCGATGTTGGCATTTCCCGGGCTCTGCGGCACATATTAAGCAGTCGGCGATCATCTCGTCTGGTAGTCAATCGCGGTCGTCCTGAAGATTTTCGTGGCTTCAAATAACCCACCTCTCGATGATGTCTGAGGACTTTACAGCTCGTACTCTGCGATATCCCGAGGAAATCAGCGACTTTTGTTTCTTCGGCGTATTGACAAATGGTGTTGGGCGAGGCATAGCCTAGCGAACTGTGTCAGTTTTGGTTGTAAAGGTAACAACCAACACTGACTTGGAGCAGGGAAAAGGAACAGACAACAGACGTCTGGCCCTTATAGCTCCCAACAAAAAAAGGCATTATTACGTAAAAATTATGCATGGATTCACTTCACTTGGGTAGTGAGGACTCATTATGTAAATATGATTACTGATGCGTTCAAATTGAAATACGTTTTAAGATTGGGCCTGAAAAAAAGATATTCCAACTTTATGGGCAACGGTGTATATCTATTAAATCTAAAGATCCTTTGTCATCGTTTCTTGATCAAAGATGTGAAGGTTATTTCTGGTTGTTCCATGATAGCTTCAGGGGGTTTCGCAACCAGGAGCTCTAGGACGGACAAAGAGGCTGGGCTAGGTACCTTCGCCACTCACCTGTACATTTTGCGTTATATTTTCAGGAGTGTAGAGTGTGTGCTCAATGTATGTCACGGGAGGCTAAGCAGATGATTAAGATGGCATTCACAGAACATATCAATCACGAAAACTTCAAACGAGTTTACCCGGAAGCTATGGTTCGTTTTGTTAAATGTAACCTTTGTGTTGTTATCTATCAAACACTGTATGAGTTCTTTTTTCGGGTTTGTGAACAGATTGTGGCCTATGAAGTGGCAATGTCTGTGTGTCTAAATGGTTGGATCTTTCTTCTACCACTCCGGGCCATAAATAGGATAACAATGCCATAATATATTTTAAATATAGCTTGTTAAGGAAACGTGGTCCATCATGTTGATAGTTTCAGTGCCATACTGTGCAAAAAAGTTTCGAAAAAGCACAGTATTTTAATATTTGGATGACAAACAGCCCCACCCATTGACTTTGACGGCATGCAATTGTTTGTTTTGTTAATTAAACATGCGTATTCAAAAGGGGTACTTGCTTGTACTACAGCCTGTCTAAAAAAGTGGTACAATCAGAAAATATGGTTTAATATGAAATTTCAAACTTGGCATTATATTAAAGAACAAGGACTGGGCTTTCGAACAGTGTTTGTTTCATTTTATTTGCTTTTGCTGATTCAGAGATATAATCAATTAAATGCGATACTCCAAAATCGAATTTGTGCCACGCTCATGCATAAGCAGAGTTGTTTCGAGTATTGTACCATGCATGCTCTCTTGAAGCTCACAAAAGATTGCAACTTGGCAAAAGAAACAAAACACAGATTAAACTACAAAGGGAAGTCTAGTTTTCTTGACACAAGCTTTAAAAGTCAACATAAGTTCAATGACTAATATTGTCTTTCCATAAATGAACAAATACAAATATTTATTGCACATTTTCAATGAATTGGAACTTTAATTTATTACAAAATTAGTATCTGTTAAATCATGCCAGAAGAAATATAATTGCAACCAAAATAAACACTCCAAATCCAAAGAAATTGTTTAAAGTTTTGCACTATCTTTGTGCATTAACTAATTATTGAAGTCAATAAAAATTTTAATTTGCAAGCAAAGTATCAAGGTGTCGTTAGGACTTTGCGTTTCATGACACTTCAAGATCATAAATCTCTCTCCTCCAAAGTAAATGGAGGTTGCTGTACGTTCATGGTTCTCTTCTTGCAAACAAAAAAAATTTACACTTTATCTTAAAGCCAGAACTTGCTGAAGATAATTTCCACCATTACGTAACTGTTTCGCATCTTTTAAAGTTTCTTTATGAAGTTGACCTTTTTTTGAAGTATATAAAATCTGTTCAAATATAAATAAGTTTTGTTTAACCAATTGTTTCACCGTTTTCACTCAACCAAAAAGCGGCACAAACTCGAATTATGTGTTCCGCAGTAAACTGGAGTTATCCCTCGGCTCTCGATTGAAACAAGCAAATGAGATGAAACAACAAATATAAGGAAGCCTGGTCCTTTTTCTTTAATGTGATGCACAACACGACTTATGTTGAGATTTCATTATTATTGAGAAAAAAATCGGTTTCCATTGTACCATTGTTTTAGACCGGTGTGAAAGTAATCATAGTCAGTCCGGCAGGTATCATAGTCCGGGCTCCATAGACGACAATGGAATAAAGCGTGAAAATAATGTTGTGTGAATAGTTAACTGAATCGATTGCCCTATTGTTCACTATTGTTCCCGGACTGTGAGCCCGGAGGACTATATCTTCTACCACACCGGCTACATTCACAACAAGTGTCAGTGTCAATCACATTCCACCAGTTCTATTTCATATTATGAACGGATAGTTTAAAGCATTCTTGTACTACTCTGGGTGTAGATTATTGACGAACTTTGGCAACACGTGTTGCTCTTGTATGGTGCCAAATACTCACGGTGCGTCACGGCGGGTCATGTAAATGAATGTTCCCCTATTTGACAGTTTTGCTGACATGCGTACTTTATGATGTCATTCTGACGTAATTCTAGACATGTTGGCACTCATTTGGGTATTAATGGAAATAGGGTAAGCATAGCTATCAATTGGTATGATAATCAAGTGTCTGTCATATTCCTGTATCGTACTAGGCATATTGGTACTTCTCACTCGAAGGGGGTAGTTGCCACACCCTATCCATCACTTTGGGATCACACGGTTATCTTCCTCTACCACGGTGGATGTTTGTTTTTGCATGAAAAGGAACTTGAAATGTCAATTGACGATTGCATTAAATAATTTGGCACAAAAAAGATTTTAGCAAGGCGACAAAAATGAAGGGGTGGTATACCCCCCCTTCGGTAGACAGGGGTTAAGAGGATATTGGAGGCAGCTTTACATCATCACACCTAATCAATTGTAAGATCGGGGTTTTGTAAATAAACAAGTAGGACCACGTTGATCTTAAAGGCACGATCAGTCATTTTTGTCCAAATTTAAATGCTCGTTTTGTCTCTAAATTACTAGTGTTAAGTCAAATCAACACTTTATATTACTGTTCTTTGTGAAAAGCAGACACTTAACATTTTAAGCGGTCTTAAAGATGATCGCCATTTACGGACTGTTTCTAGACCTAAAGTAGGAATCCCGATTTTTATTAGAAACAAAACATTATCATATTTCTTGACAAATACGGGTGTTACGCCCCCCCCACTTCCCCCCCGGGCCACTTCCAAGGTCATATAAAACTTGCAAAGATGGACTTGATGAAAATAGGGGGCGCATTTGTTTACATTATCGTCCAGTTATTTTATGATTTGACCCAAACAATTGCAACAGAAACCATTTTGGTGTTAATATACTGTGAAATTGTCTAAAATAATTTTAAAAGTTTAAAAATCAACGTAGTGAAACATGTTGAAATACAGGGGGCAACATTTTGGTACAGGGGTAAAAAAATTAGAATTGTGTCGAATTGATTTTAAACAATGATGTACCAATTTATTGGGCTACTCTTTAAAGTTTAAAAAAAAGGTATAGTTTGCCCTAATCTGTGAGTTATGTTCAGTTCCAATCGGCACATACAGTTTCAATTTCAAGGTCATCCTGGGGTAAAATTTCACAGAATGGTCCGCTTTTGACTACGGTTGTTACTTGTTCAATTTGTCCCACGTGAATCAAATGTAAATACATTCTTGTTTAAACGTTCTATATACGAATTACAGGCTATGAACTAGTGACCTCCTCCCATGACCCCTGTTCCCCCAGTCACCATTTTTGCGTTTTCCATTATGCAACGAAAATAATAGATGGTGCAACCAGGATATTTTCGGCTCCTGTATCATTAGACGACCAATTGACAGACACCATTTTTTATAACGAAACGGATACATCTGAAATTTACCCCCCATTGTGACCTTAACCTATTTGTGACTCATAACTTTGAACTACAACCTGCAGATATGGCCAAACTATAACCTTCTTTTCTCCTGGAAAGGGTGACGAACACGTTGGGATACCTTTTTTTGACGCGTTTGTTCCTTTTCAGGTTTTGACCCCTGTATAAACCAAAAACCTTACCCCCTTAAAAAATATATGTTTCCACTCTTTGATTTTGGTAACTTTGTATGTTGTTTGTTAAAGGGTTTCTCGACACAATGCTGGAGAAACTGATTATGTTGCAATTAGTTTGGGTTAAGGCATCATTATTCTATTTTGACTGGTCTACATTGTGCCGAAATTGCTGATAGTCGGCTTTAATTTTCCCTAGCTGGTTATTATAACGTGACACGGCCGTGTAGATCGGCGCAAACCGATATTTTAAAATAGGTCGGGCTTAAGTTCAAATGTACGCTTATAACGTATTTATCGGTGTAGAAAGTAATTAAAGTGCCCGCTGTATTCATAGTCCGGCTACAACGGTCAAAGATAAGGGCAATCGATTCAGTTGACTCTTCCGTAACATCAATATCACGCATTATTCCGCTGTCGTCATGGAGCCCGGACGTGGCTCACGGCGGGACTATAATTACTTTCACCCGGTCTGTAGTAAACAAATGGTGTGCTTATGTCGAGGTTAATATGCCAAAGGTGATGCGCCGATTTTTTTTTTTTTGAATCGATATCAACAGGCACATAGTTGTGTTCAAAGATACGAATCTCCATCAGTGTCATGAAGTATTATGTGTAGGACAGCAAATTACATAAAAATATCCGATTCTGTACTCATTAGGTTGCTTCCTCCCTCCAGTGTAAGCACTGTAGGTGTGTTAGGATAAACTCTATGTTACTCATACATGTTACAGCATGCAACATAGATTGTTGATGATTTTTTGCTTTCCGAATTTGTTCTTCTGATTTAGCAAATCACTGATATGCCTTTATAGGTCTAGCTTTAATAGTCTGCTTTAAATGGGGTAATGGCTGACCTTGAATTTTATCTCAAAAATGCTCATTTTCGGTATAACAACGCAATTTTATTCCGTAGTTTTATTTTTTAGCCACAAGATGATACGAGATAATTATAACAGAAACGACGAGAACCTACTCGATCATGACCAGCTACACGATCTTGGTTTCGAGCAAAATGTATCGGCGACATTTACTGGTGCCAGTGAATGATGACAACGAATAAATGGCACAAAAGCACTCCATCGGAGCGACCTTATGGCATCAAGATAGTGTGGTGCGTCTATGAGATTTTGGCCCGAAATTATGCTCCAGGACCATATGGTCCTCGACCATATGGTCCGGGAGCATAAGTAATCTGGAGAAATATTCTAAGTCAAATTTTAATGCACATGCTCCAGGACCATGTATGGCAAATATGGTCCTGGAGCAGTATTTGACTTAAAATATTTCTCCACTTCTCCAGGAGCATATTTTCCATTTCCTGGACCATATTTTTTATTTATACTCCAGGACCTTATGGCAAATATGGCCCTGGACCATATTTGACATAGAATACGTTTCCAGATTATTTATGCTCCAGGACCATATGCTCCAGAATCATGGGGTCCTGGACCATATAGTCCTGGAGCATGATTTCGAGCCAAAATCTCCTAAAAACGAGCGTGGCTCTCTCTCTCTCTCTCTCTCCTCTCACTCTCACCGGGAGAGAGATGTTCCCGTGAGAGGTTGCGGAGATTCAATACATCTATCTACTCCTACCTTGTTCCGTAATAGTTAGCGCTTCTTTGACGTATCATTCATGGGGAGAAACGTGGCGTATTGACGCTGCTTATTGTGTATGATGGAACCAGATTCATTGAAGCATATTGCGCTGCCTGAATTTGTTTTTTGAATTTGTTTTTCGGATAGTAAAATATTATTAATCCATTTTCTATTGAAAACCTAACATCTGGACAGAAAAAGGGCTAGCATTTCTCAACCCTGCTACAAAATCCTCCAGTCATGTGGGTGTTGTGCAATGTCATAAAAACGTTTTTTTTTTTTATTTCATCAAATTTGGAATGAGTGGATCAAGTTGAGTATGTTACTGCTATAGCTTCCCGGATCCTTGGTTTCATTAGGCGACTGGTTCGCTGTAATGGTACTAATATTTTGGTTAAGTTGCACTCTACCCTTTACCGTCCTATCACTGAGTATGGACCCTCTAATTTTCCTAGATTAAAAACTAATTTAATTGGATTGCTGCTATCAGGTGACAAATTCCAAGTTTAGATTAAAAATTTAAATCAAAATCCATTGAAATATAAATAGATTAAAAATTTTAATCAGAATTTAGATTTGTCTAAGAAATTTAGAGAGTATCCTAGCCTGGATGCCATACGATGCCATACCAGACCGCGGTCACACTAACCAAAAAATTGCTCGTGCTTGCAATCCCGCTCCCGGGGAAGCTTACCTATGAATCTCGTCTTCAAAATGTGTGTCTTAATTAGCTCATTATCCAACCGCTTTCTGTACATCTCAATTGCATTTGTTAGAAAGTATCTATAGGCCTATGGCGTGTTGGTATTAACCCTTTAGATAATGTATCGGTGAATACACGTCATGTAGACACTCAAATTTCGTTACACTTTTTTCGGAATGATTGTTTCAAATATACTGTTTTTAATAAATTTCCGGTTCATTTTGAAAATCTCTCTCTCAAAAAAAATAAGAGACCAGCTTGTCATCAATCTAAATGGCTTCCTCTCTAGGCTCAAGTTTCACCTAAGAGAAAGCAGTGCTGTTGGTAATATTTGGTATTATGTTGCTTTATCAATCAAGCATCTGTGTTGGATTGTTCGTAGTCTTTTCTGTTCCTTTTCTTCTTCTGTACTGTTAAGAAGTTTTTGGGTTAGCCACTTTGATAGTGTCATTCATATGTCACTGTTTGGTGTATCCCTGCCAGACTACTTTTGTCTTTTGTCCCTGTATGTTTTTGTACTTCTAATGCAAATGCTGCGGACTCTCCTTTATAGCCATAAAGTCTCGTGCCGAGCAAGCTCGTGCGAGGAGTGCCCATCTCTCTTTCCTTAGCGTTTGGGCCAGACTCCTCCGTATTATGTTTGCTGTGGGGGGTTCGCCACTCCTCCCGCACAGCGAGAGCTGGCAAATAAAAATAAATGAAACATAATGAGTGTTTATCATTTTAAAAATAATGTTTGGGGGAGCACTCTATTGAAATGTTGAGCAATAATGTAAAAACTTGTGTTTATCTTGTTTATAATCCTGTGATTGGTATGGGATGCTTCCCTCAATGTAAAAGTTAATTTATCTTCTCTTTCTACACTTCGTATGACAAATGCTATGGTCAGTCATATTGTTCAATTTCTTTTTACCCATGTATTTATTTTTAAAGTATTTGCATCATTCAAACTGCTGGTACTTGTCATTCCAAATCCTGTATTATATCTGTATCTTATTTACTACTACTTATTTTAATTAATATAATGTTTATAATGTTTATCATGATGTACGTGTGCATCGGAATAACCCTTTCCTGACTAGATCCTACCCTTTTTTCTCTTTCTTCACATCACGTGACTTTTTGGTCACACCTTCATTGTATGCCTATTCGTTGGGCCCATGCCACGGTTTGTGTTCGTTCTCACTTCGTTCAAAGGTTTTCTACTCAGGATTGGGTTAACCAACATTGTTTTTATTTCCCTTAAACTGTTTTGCATCCCTGGTTTTTTTTTCTCCATTCATATTCTGTATAAATTTTCCAATATACTTTCCAAATATGAGCTGAGACTGTCCAAGGTCAAGGTATCTCACTGTCGACGCGCTTGTAAATCGGCTGCGTTGTTTACACCCACATCAGTCTCGGCTTGTATACTGGTAAAATAAAGATGATCCTTGGCATAGTGTTTGTCATATCCCTTTGCAGCCATACGCGCGCGTATCTCATTGCGTGAATTGCGCTTGCACGCATCCCATCAATGTATCGTATTGGCGGGAGGGGTTTTGTCAAATGCTCGGCCAGGTCTTTTTGTTCAATTCCTTTTCACCCATGTATTTATTTTGTCACGTATTTTGCATCCTTCGCCGTTGGTATATGCCATTCCAAATCCTGTCTTAATTCTTGTATCTTTATTTACTACTACTTATTTTAATTAATATAATGTTTATAATGTTTATCATGATGTACGTGTGCATCGGAATAACCCTTTCCTGACTAGATCCTACCCTTTTTCCCTTTCTTCACATCACGTGACTTTTTGGGGGTCACACCTTATTGTAGGCCATTCCTTTGGCATATGCCACGGTTTTATGTTCGTACTCACATCGTTCAAAGGTTTTCTACTCAGGAACTGGGTTACCACATTGTTTTTATTTCCTTATACTGTACCATCGATTTCAAAGTCAAAATATGCCCTATGCCCTCTTTCGAGTATTTAGGCCAGGCAAGCAGCTAGAAAGTTTGCTCAATGTTCGTTGCCCCTAGCACGCCTACAGAAATCCAAGACTCACCTCCTGACACGATCTCTATACAATGGATTAGCAACCTGAGCTTCGTAATTAATGCACTGACGGCCCATTCTTGTCATCCAAAAAGAGCCCAAGCAGTTGGTTAAGAGCCGGTCTTTATAACAAAATGTGTTTCCCATTGAAATGTGGATAAGCGAGATAAACTACAAATCAAGCCACTTCAGTTAGCTCATTGTATCTGCGCTTATGAATGGCATTCTCTAAAACGTGCCCCGGGTAACTTCTGTTAAACAGGGTCTCTGAATGCTATTGTGTTCGGTAGACCAAGTTGTCCGCCCGTTTGCTCCATTCATCTAATATACAAAAATCTGTTTGTGAGCCAATCCATTGTATATAGGGATCAGTGTCCCTGACCCCTGCTGCAGACGCGAAAAGCGATGTTGTTAATAATGCTCGTCACGTATAAAATCGCCATGTTGTTTAAGTCTGCATAGGTTTGTGCAGGAGTACATGCACCCCGAAGCAAATTTCAATTGAGAAGTCGCATAACTTAGTTTATTCTACGACTTCTGGTGTGTTAATTAAGCTGATTTTGGTTCAAACCATCATAAATATTATACTTTTTCTGTGGTTTTACTTAATTAATACAAATTACCTTGCCAATTAAATATTAGAAGTAATTCTTCTTCTTAATCGTGTCCAAACACTGGTTCTCAAATATGATCCAGCAGGAATGGGTACAACGTCTGGCTGCTTCACTGAATTCCCAAGGTCCTTGTTTGTGCTTGTAGCTCCCAGCAGTGGCAGACCAAGATGTGTTCCATTGTCTGTTGTGCTGCTCCACAACACAGGTAGTCATCCTGGTCTGCTCCAGATAGCCCCACTTCTGTCAGGAACCTTAGATCGGCCATTCTGGTTCTTCAACTATTGATGCATCGCCATTCAGCCCATGAGGATTCAGCTCCAGGGTTGAGATGCTCGCCAGGTTCAATACCGATAGATGTTACTTGGTATGGCAGTTTTCTTTCCACAAGGCGACTCTCTTTAAACTCCTTAGAGACTGGTTCAAGAGGGTGGACTTTGCTTTAGAACTCTCTCAGAAAAAAGAAAATAGATTTTAAGGCGGTTGGCAGCAGGTCTATGTCCAGACATCGGGTTCTTCACATTGGACATTGGCACTATCTTTGCATGCTCGCTACGCTACGACGAAAGTCTGGTGGAGCAATTCCTGCTAGGATGTGTATGTTGTCCGTTGGTGTTGGACGGAGGCATCCGGTGATAAGCCGGCATGATGCATTTAACGCTGGATCAAGCTTCCTGTCATGGGTTGATCTTTCCCATACAAGGCGGCAATACTCCGCACATGAGTAGCACAGGGCAATGCGTCGACTTAGGGTAAGTGGGCGCGCACCCCATCTTGTGCAGTGAGTTTTGTTCAAGATGTTTTGTATGCGTGACTACTTTACTCTTCCGGCTTCTCAATGTGGTCTTATAAGAGAGAGTGCGGTCCAAGGTGACTCCTAGGTAACCGGGTTTCACATGCTCCAGGGGAGTCCATACCAGGTATCTTTTAAGCTATACAAATTCCCTTTGAATTTAAAATATTAGAAGTATTATGAGACATTACCTTTTCACAGCCACTGCCAACTTCTGTCACTTTTTGATCCAGCTCGGAGCTGTCACTCATGGCAATTTGATACCGCAATGAAAAGATTAAAATCTGCTGAAGCTGATGGTACAAATTAATTTGATCGTTGATATTTGTTTTCCTAGAAAAAAATCTTTTGTACCGAATCGGAAAGGTCCATAGGAAATACACCGGGAGGAGGCTTAGTTTTACAATTCAGCCAATCATGGAGCCTCTAACTTGTTACAGCTTTACCAACAGAGGCTCACTCACAAATGAAAAAAAAAGATGAAATCGATGTGTGTATTGCATTCAGTCCCTGCTTTTTCTCCATTCAATCTGTATAATATCCCAATATACCTTTCCAAATATGAGCTGAGACTGATGGTCTTGGTGACTCCATAGTCGACTCGCGTGTAAATCGGCTGCGTTGTTCACCCACGTCTATGTCAAGCCAAAAAGGCCATAACGTAATTGCTGCCCGCTTTTGCGAGAAGTAGCAACTCTTTGCGACATTTCGGCACGCGTTGCGCATTTCAGCAGCGTTTTGCTGTGTCGGCCAATCAAATCAGAATGATGAATTTCTGACGTATTTCAAAAAATAGACCACAACCCGTTGCTAGATACTTTGCAACGCGTTGCAACCTTCACCACGCGTTTGCGAGCTTCACAACGCGTTTGCAACGCTTCACAAACCGTTTGCTAATTTAACAGTCACATACGGGTCATAACGTATTGCCGCAACGCGTCGTGGGAATCCCACGCGTGCGACTTTCGGCAACGCGTTGCTAAGATTTCGCAACGCATGCGTTGCGGTGTCGGCCAATCAAAATCATGAATTTCTGTGACGTATTTCAAAAATATAATCTCACAAAACGCGTTTGCGACCTTCAACAACGCGTTGCAAAACTTCACAACGCTTTGCATCAATCGTTATGACCCTTTATTGCCTCACACCGCGTTGTGAATTTACAACGCGTTGTGAGCTTGCAAAGCGTTGTGATGGCTTGCCGCGCGTTGTGAAAGCCATAAGGGTCATAACGTAACGCCGCAACGCGTTGTGGACTCTATTTTTTGAAATCGTCACATAAATTCTTGAATTTGGATTGGCTGACGGCGCAACGCGTTGCCGAAATTCCGCAACGCGTTGCTATTTTTCTCTCACAACGCGTTGGCAAATACGTTATGTCACTTATGGCTTGTTAACCTTAGCAACGCGTTTGGAAGCTTGCAAACGCGTTGGTAAGCTCGCAACGCGGTGTGCAGGTTCGCAACGCGTTGTGAAGGTCTCAACGCGTTGCACAGTATCTAGCAACGCGTTGTGGGGCTATTTTTTGAAATACGTCACAGAAATTCATGATTTTGATTCGCCGACACAGCACGCGTTGCGAAATGTCGGCAACGCGTTGCCGAATTGTCTGCAACGGGTTGCCGCAATACGTTATGCCTTTATGCTGCCATACACGTCAGTCTCGGCGTGTATACTGGTAAAATCCAGGTGATCCTTGCATGTGTTTGTCATATCCCTTGGACATGCCATACGCGCGTATCTCTTGTGTGAATTGCCTTGCATGCATTCCATCAGTGAATCGTAATTGGCGGGAG
>JAMKCH010040695.1:0-29967 GCA_023653785.1 Ophioderma brevispina | reverse complement strand
CTTTCGTATTATACAATGCTGTGAGAGCCTGGCAGGAAATCTTAAGTCGTCTAATCGGGTAGGACTAAATCAATTAAAATGCGGGCTCAGTCATAAAAACAAAAAGGTCAGGTTGAATGTTGATTTTCAGATATTATGACCTCTAATACTATATGGTCCGTGGTATAGTTCTCAGCGTTGTTTAAATTTACTAAGCCTATCCGCTACAATTTCTATCCTTTTGATGATGAATTTCATATCAATGTTCCCTATTACCAAATGAAATTCCCCTCTTATCGGTACGGTTAACTTTGCTAACATACGCTTGTGGCTCCATAGATAAGGATAATGAAAAGATACAAGGATTTTATACATGTGTTAGATCAAATTTTTATTCGATCTATGCACTAAGTGTGCATGAGTAGAAAACGTTAAAAAATTAAAGCTTATGTCAACCCACTGCGATCTGCATGCCTGGTGGAGGTTGTAGACACTGACCTCTATGTACTAGATAAAGGATGAATTTGGAATTTATTATCTTACCATGTACGTCGTGACAAGAACAAAAAATCGTTGGATTTTTTTTTTTATAATATTCAGTGAAAATTGGAATTTCTTAAATTAATAACACACCAATTGAGCTGTTATGGTCACTTGGCAGAGAGTCTCTTAACACCAAGGTCTAAGCCGATTAATGGTTTACGCTTTAGAGAGATAATCTTATTGTCAAGGAAGGACTGATCCACTGATCTGAGTAGAAATGGTCCCATCTGATGAGAAGATTATCCCTATGACTGGTTAAGCCGTGTCTAATTGTATTTTAGTAGGGCAGGTTTGGATATTTAATTAGGTTCAGTTCAAATACCCCTTTCACACGTATATCTGGCCCCGGATTCTGACACCACGAAGTTTAAAGATCTTGAACAGCAGTTATTCCGCGGGCACTAAACGAATGCTTGTTACGCGGCTACGTTTTTAGCAAAGAAGATAACCTATATTAGCACATTCTGAAATAGGCTATGTCTGAAGGCTATCATTGCAATCTATTGCGTATAAGAAAAAAAGGCAGAAACGTTCCTTTTTTTATAAGTTCTTCCTTCAATTTGATTTTTAAATCCGTATCAGTGGACCTGGCGTTATGGGTAGCATTTGTTACCAGTTTTTTAAAGTTACGTGTTTAATTGTCTTTTGAACATTTCCATGACTTAAATCAATATATTGGTGATATTAGTGGCGAATACTAATGTATTAGCTTACCATCAGATGGTAATCCGACACTCACAATAAGCTTTTGTATTGTATTGAGTCACCTGAAGATTTCCAAGACTTTGAATCACTATCTGGGCTGATTCGTTGTCGATCTACATGATTATCTATAACCAGCAGATGGTTATCCGACAATCACCATAAGCTTTGTATGAGTCACCTGTTCTGTCATATTTGTTATTTCACACAATAAGGGGGCAAAATGTTTCGATTGTCCCTTTAAAAATAGGGAAGAAGAAATTTGAATAAACTAGAGTCATGACTTTCGCTGATCGTAATCGACAGATAAGCTAAAAAGTAGATGGCAATCTGTGCTCACAATTAGCTTTTAGATGAGGTCTTTCACTATGGTTATTCGTAATTTGGACCAATGGGCCGAGGTGTTTCGAGAATTTTCCTTTGTTCAATTGTTCTTTATTAACTAGGACTATCAGCAGACCGGTTATTTTTCTTCCGGACGGGTCCAGAAGGACCACTTCGAAAAAAGAACGGTGTGCTGCATTATTCATTAAGTTTAGATAACGTCTCTGACGCTTTTCGTAACTATAAGGACAGTTGAAAACAAAAGAACAATGATAATGAGGAAAAGGGCCTAGACGTATAGACTATATGGTGCACACCTCTATTTAAACTGCCTATACTACCATGTAAAACGCACCGTCAGGAAACACTCATTTCTTCACTATCGGCGACTGGACTGGTACCTTAATTGTCAGTTGTTCTCAGAAGATATTGGTATTGAAGTCTGCCAGCATGGAAATTGCAAGGGTTGACCAGTCTGGTGAGATCCGGCACACGATGACAAGCCCCCCGGAAAAATGCATAATGCATTAGAATCACAGGCATTTCCTGTAGAGAGATATTAAGTACTCAGCCTGAACAAAAATTTAAATAATTAAAGTAATCAACACTTCGGATTTACACATGCACCTTTAGGTAAAAACCCAGACAGGACATCTAGATCAAAATTACAGTCAATTTGGCCAAATCCGAGCCCTTTTTTGGGATTCACTTGAGATGTGGCCAACTGTCACTAAATTTTAATTAACAATGTCAGGCAGTAGGGTTGGGGGGTAAATTAAGTGTGAATCATATACATGGAAGCGGGGCCGCGCACGTACTTGAAGTCGCGATTGAACAACCGGAACTTCCCATCGGCCATTTTGTGGAGGGCAGCACATGAGAGGTCACCGTACTGTATTCAATGCAATCATGCCAACTGTGATCAGTTCTTGTATTTGAACGAAAAATCTTAATATTTTATTAAAATTGTGTGTAGTAGCATCGACACATTATGCCACAGTCATATTACGCTAATTGGAGGCGCGATACCGCACCTAAATGCTGGATTACGTTACGGTGTAGCCTCTTGGAGTGCACTTTGCTGCATTTATACAAATATTTTTGATATAAACAATAAAGTCTGCCAAAAATAAATGATGTTAATGTGACAAATGTGTGTAATATTGGTGTGAATAGTTTGACAGTAAAAAAATGCACTTCCCTCCACGCTCCCGCCCCTTCCCCTCCCCTCTAACCTCGCCTCCCCGTCCCCTCCACAGTTACTCCTCCCATCACTCCCTCCCTCCCCCCGCCCCTCCCCCTTCAGTTCACTTCCCCCCTCTTCCCCTCGCCTTGCCTACTTCCCCCTTCCACGTCCCCCTCACTTCCCCTCCCCTTCTCCTTTCCCTCTTTCCCTTCTCCTCCCTTCTTCCCTTTCCTTCTTCTTCCCGTCCCTTCTTTTATTAGTGTTATTCATGTATTCATAATATTCATTACCTTTATTCATAAGGTAATTGGAATTTATTCTTTCATTCATTAATTCTTTCCTGACTTCATGCTTCATTATGCGTTTCTTTCTATTTATATTTAAATTACATATGCATTATCTTATGTTATAACTGCTCTGCTATTGATCTTCAGCACTGTATTATTTATATTTCACATTCAACTTCCATCAGTGTGTTTCATTTTACTTTTTCAGAAATTCTCCTTATTTCAATTCTTCTGCAGGTGACTCTTTGTATTCTTGTTCACGCTTGAGTTACCCATTCCCCCTCCCCTTCACCTTCCCCCGGCTCCCATCGCCATTTTCCCCATTCTATCTTTTCCTTAAGCGTTGGTCCCAGCTCCTCGGATTATGTTTTGCTGTGGGGGGTTTCGCGCTATTCACGCCTCTGTGGACAAGTTGGTTGGCCGGGCTTGTCCAGCTAGGGTGGTAAGCTGAAAAGTCCCTCAAGTTTTGATTTAGGCATTATCTTTTAACCAAGTGCGCTCTAAAAACCCAGACAGAGCCGAGACTTGGGGATACCAGTCTAGGTAACCGCGCCTGTCGGCCCTCTTTCAGGTTCAAGAAAAGGGAATGATAGCTCTAGAGCAGGAGCCGAAACATCGGTCCTTTTTTTAGGGAGTTCTTTCATTCCCGACTACTCTAAAGCTTTACACCTTTAGTAAGTTAGTATGGAAGCTCTACATTTGCAAGGTATTAGTGGTGTCAAATGGTGGTTCACTTTTCAGTAGGGGCAAGTTTAGTTTACACAGGGGTCAAACTTTTTAAATTACTCCATCATGTTGAAATGTAGCCATATTGTCCGCTAATTCATAAGGATTCCAAAAATTATAGTTTTGTACCATCTAGATCATTGGTTTTAGGGAGTTATTGGAGAAATGGCTAAAATGCAAAAAAGTCAAACTCAATCTGTACAGGGTCGAATTGAAAGTTACACTCCTGATTATATTTTAAATGCTTGCAATTATTGGCTGAGGATGAGACTCCCAAAAAGTATAGTTTTTATTATGTTCAATGTTTGCTTACCGAGATAAAGGTCAAAGAAGTCAATGCCAATTGGATTATTTGCCGCCCCCCTGACCTATTTTGTCACATAGCATGTAACTATGCATTCGATCAAGACAAACTATTCCTTATTTTAGACACATTAAGCTAGATGCACAATTTGTTTCATCATTTTTTTACCAAAATTGGAGCAACTTCTTGATTTTGACCCCTGTACAATGGGAAATGACCTTTTTTGCACTTAAGCCATTTCCCCAAGAACTCTAAAACCAATGGCATGATGGTACCAACTATACATTGTTTGAATCTTTATGATTAGACGGACATATGCATACATTTCACCATGATTGGTGAGTAATTTAAAAGTTTGCCCCTGTGGAAACTTAAATTGTCCCTATGAAAAGTGACACACAATTTGACCCCACTAACTACCTTGCATTGATGTAAGGGTCCATACTAACTAGCCAGAGGTGTCAAAGCTGAATGTAGTGGGGACATGAACGTGGTGTATTGGACCCAGTCCTTGCGCCCGCCGCTCTACTATAGGTGCCAGCCAGTACCGCGGGAAAAATAGCGATGCCCAAATCTTTTTGCTCTCTTACTATATACATTTGTTTATTATAAGTGGCAATCAATTCCTACTTATTTTGGAAATAATGTTGGCTGTTTACATTGAGTGAAATTGTCTCCCTCATCGTTGTGCCTTGATATTGGGCACTTTTGTAATGCATGCTGTCGGCAATTCACATACTACGCAACAAGCCATACAACATTGTTAAAGAAATTGATCCTGTCAGGTTCTAGATGGATAGAATCCTCAACGATGTGCAAATATGGGGTAAGTACCTGCACAAAATTTAGCTTTTTTTATCAAAATCAGAACATATGTGCATTCTACTAGCATTCAAAATTGTTTCAAAATAAGTGGAAGTTTATTGAATGTGTTTTATTTCAGTATGTTTTATTTTTTCAGGACACCCGTTGATGTTTTTTGCAAAGTCCCCGCTTTATAAAGAATTCCGTTAGAGAAATTCTGCAGGAAGAATGTTTTTGCTATGTTTGATACACACTCTTCATTGTCTAAGAAACCGAGCTTATAAGGCCCCCGGATTCCAAAAAAGGGGTTGTCACTATTTAGTTAAACGAACGTTTAACTCTGAATAGTGGGTAGATAGGGGATCATTTTTGAACTACGGGTAAAAGCAAATCACTTTTTTCATATATAAATACCAAAATAATTATATATACCGTTTTCGTATATTATCTATATTACTTTGAAAAATATGTCCTTTTGTTTCATAGTTTTAATGAATCCCACTATCCACCTCAACTATTCAATATAAACGATTGATTTTTTTAGTTAAACGGTTGTTGAACATCTTTGGAATCGGTTTGGGTTCGCTAAAATAGTCTCGCCTGCTTTTTCGAGATTAACTTGGAACATTTGTAGTGGAGCCAAATTGCTGAATAACAAACGTTAATATCATGCCGGTGAGAGTTCAGCTTTTAAGCCGATTCACTTTTTTATTATGCTTTCAAAAAAGTCAAAAATGTACTTTTTATTCATTTTCAGCCTGTTTTGACCTCTGTACCGTTTTTACACTGCTTTCAGTTCAGCTTTTTCACAATTTGTAAAACCCCGCTCCCAGGTCTGTAATAATAATAATAATGTACTTCTATTTGCATAAATTATGCAAAATTAGCTTATTGCAATAAATGTCACAAGCGACATTTGCACATGGAACAACCCTAGCAATCATATGGGGCAATCTCATCCGCTACCATCGACGGCAATCTTATCGGTTAATTTCTTTGTTTTGAATAAAAATAAAAAATTAGGCATTCAAAATACAATGCCATCAGTGACACAGTGCATGGATGTTTACTCGGAACCTTTTGTATGGTGGAGGTGCCATCCTCATAGCATCCTCATTAAACCAAGGAAATGCTTTTTATCAAAATGTTAAAATGAGCTCATTTAATACGCAAATAAAATGTCCCCAGTAGAGTGAACATTAATGTGCATAAAGCCTAGCATATTCCTAGTCGGAGGTCTATCATTTAATAAACCAGATTAATGATTTTCATGCAAATTAGCAGCTTAAGTATCATATTTTGCCCCTAAAATCTAATCTTGTCTTTTATTACCATCCACGTTTCGTCACTCTTAGCTCAGACCTCAAGATTATGACATACATCACTACACAAAAACCTGGTGATTGCAGGTCTCTTTCTGATAAAAAGTGACAGAAGGAGACAGACATTCTACATGTTCTGTACGATTAGTGATCTTTGACTTTACCTTTGTTTATTTTATGCAATAAAAATCACAGTTAAAATTAGTAAATTTTAATTAATTAAGAAAAGCAAAAGCGGAACCAAAATGAAGTGATCCGATCGTCTACAACTTCAAAGTACTGAAATTAAATAATTAAAATTGTTTGTTTTATACTGATATGATAAAAAGGAAGAACAAAGAAAAAGCAAAAATAAAGACATTCAACTTAAAAGTGAAGTTTTGTTATGTTTGATATTCCATTTTACTGGTTGTTACAAATGGACAGAACAACATGAGAAAACATTTTCTTGAGTCACTTTGCTTTGATCGAAAAAATATGCTATATAGGATGCAAGAAGAAATCGAGATTGAGGAGCTAAATTTGTCATAAGAAGAAGATGTTTTTAGATTACACGATGCGTATATTCCATTTGCTTAGTTATCGTAACTTTATACTTACACTAGTCTTTCCAAGTTCTCTGCCAAGAGGTTCATCAACAATTCCTTTTCCAAGAGGGTCCTCAAGATGGCTGCAACGTCGCTTGCCTGAAAAGATCAATGGCAGGTTTTTTAAAAGGGATATCGTTCATTTAGGGCCTCCTTTGTTTTTAATGACTCACAATAACCTTAACTTCAGCGAGAGAAATCCAGTTAGCACCAGGTGTTGTACTTGCCGATATTGGATGTGAAATTCGTTTTTCCAGAGATCGATCATGTCGCTAGAACGAAAGATTCAGAGTGGCGTAACCAGTGGGGGGGCCGTGGGGGGAAAGCTGCCCGCCAACCCACCCCCCCCCACCCCCGACACAAAAAAATCGGGAAGGGCGACCAGCCAAAAAAATTGGGAAGGAAAAAAGGGAGAAAGAAGAAGGGAAAGAGCAAAAGAGAAAGAAAAAGAGGGAAGAGAAGAAGGGGGGCAGCAAAAAGAGTAAGTAAATGAGGGAAAAAGAGAAGAAGACAGGGAAAAAAGGAAGAGGGAAAGAGGTTAGAAGAGGAAAAAGAGAAGAGGGAAGCAAGGAGAGAAAGGGAACTGGAGAGGTTTGCCCTTGCCCCTGGCGCGCAACCACCACCCCCCACCCCCTTCAGAATTTTGCAACCGCTGGAAAAAATATGGGTGTACCCGCAGCCTGCAGCGAGCCTGAAAAATTGGTCGTCTGAAAAAATCAGGGAAATTCGTGAGTCTTGCCCCCACACCAGAAGGCTCAGGGTCTGGTGACGCCACTAGGAAAGTCTTTCCACGTTTTACGTACTACAGTCACTATGAGTAGTAAAATCTCAATTACCTTGGCCAGTTCATTAGCCTCCTCACAGTGTATTTAGAAAATACCACCCCCTCTGTTTTGGGTTGAGATTATATTGTACCAGATCAACAGGTCCAGGTCATGTCAATGTCTGTAAAAAGTACACACCTACTGAACTGTGTCCTTGGTGGAATTGAGCGTATTGGAACTCAGAGTGAGTAGATCCAAACGACCGTTGATGAGGCTTCCAAAACTTGTTGGACAAAGTCCACTGTTCCGGGGGGGAGGGGGGGCATTTGGGGCATTTGGTATCCACAGAATCAATATAACATCTCAAGAGGCCTGGCTTATGTTTAACATTTACAGTCATCTGTGCCTATATCATGCACTCTGAGGCGGGCGCTTATAAAGTGTTGCAGATATTGGCAAGTTGCCCCGTTGGCCTGTCTTTAATTCTTAAAATTAAATTTTGTTAATTGCTGCTGTTTATTTAAACTTTTCCTGCCAAAAGGAAGGTTTTAAATAACATAATCACGTGCGTGCCCCCGATTCGCTCTTGCTTGCAGAGATAATAGGCAAAAGGGAAAAAAACTGGTGCAAATTTCAATTTGGCACAGAGGTGATAACATTGTCTATTGTTAGAGGGAGCGGTTTACGGGGTTACGCAAGGCTGAATGCAATTAGCATTTTTTGAGTCGTGTTTGCAGGTCGTGTGTGTTGTGTGCCGTGAAGAGGAGACTCACTGAGCTTGTTTTTCATCGCCAACCAGAACACGCTCGCGCTCGCCCGTTTGCTTCTTTATTGAGGCGCTTACACATACTTGTCTACCTATCAACACTGACTGTCGCTATGTCTATCGCGGAGAATACTCCTCTCACCGCAGAATTTACATCGCGAGGAGACGCTGAACAGCATTCCAGTCAACCCCAGGCTTCATTGTTTTACAGCCCGAATTTTCGGGGTTTGTGCAGCTTTAGGGTTCTTTCCAAAAGTGAGTTTTGAGCAGACCCTTTCTAACTTTCAAGAAAGAGGACTACTTACAAGTTTTCGTCGCTGCAACTCAACAAGTGCAGAAACTGAAAAGAGAACGCAGTAACCTCGAATTTTTAAGGAAACAGAAGGTCCTCCTACTAAAACACGGATCGGCCGGATCGGCCGGATCTACGGACTCGGATGCGGATCTACGGATTTCGGACTCGACACGGACTCGGACACGGACTCGGACACGGACTCCCGGCATAGTATCTTTGAACACATACTGTACAGCCAGTCTACAATGTTGAAATACGATTACCCTAGGCTACATATCCATTCTGTTTTCTGTATTACTACTCGTATACTCGGACTATTCCGTTTTCTTTATACTCGTATACCTCGGACTTTGACTCGACTCCACCAGTCCGGATTTACTTATTGTATTTGGAACACAGACCATCATAGATTGGGCGCAAATGAAATTATGTCCCTTCAGACCCTGATTTTTATTTCAGTTACGATACAACCTTCACTTTAGGAGATTTTTACCTAAGTGTGCTTTTAATCCGAAATGGTAACCTTCAAGTCAATGCCGGCGTTACCCGTTCTGTTTCTTTTACACACAAGAAAAAATTAACGTCGGTTCACAAAATATTTTTGACCAGTTTTCCAACATTTCCCAAAAACATACTAAAGGTCCCCATAGTTGTAGATTGACGAAGTTGCCATCAACAAGGCTTTATTGGATGCCACAAAACTCCACGTTGTAGATGCTTGCGGGCATCTGCAAAGGTCAGTTGAAAGATGGGTAGCCAATGCAGGTGGCTCAGCAAAGACCAGCAATTCTACAGCGAGGAAGTACTTGTACTGTAAGGAGCACCTAGTTGAATGAATTCACACCCCAATTTGACCACATATCCCGAAAAATGGTCTGCTGGTTTGTTGATTATTTTTAATAATAATATCCGACAAAATTAGACCGTTTGGTGGCGTGGGTCATCAAAGATGTATGCCCTCTGGATCCTGTCACCGGCATCACCACCAACCTGTCCGAGGGATAAACTTTTTGATTAGTAAAGACCTGCTTGCGTGGAAAGAGTACCTGAAGACGTCATTTTCATGGTATCACTCGTATGCTCCCGGACTATTACCTCTTGCGAAACACCAACGGGGCAAATCAGGTTTGGGTAACTTTGAGCTTCGTGAAAAGGAAACAACCATTCACAATTCCACATCAAATGTGAAGATATGGTTCTTCCATCAGTCTATTGTAATCCAGGCGACATAGTAAAATCAATCCGGGAGAAGGACTTCCTTAACATCGAGGATGATAAACCTGTGACCTCAAACACCAAATACACAAGGGCACTTCAAATTGTGAAATCTGATGGAATCAGTTTCATTCAAAGCTCGGGTATACACGGTACAAGGTCAAAGCAATAAGGTGTTGTTTCAATGTCAAAATGAATCCTTTGACATGCTCTTGCGGGGACTAAGGGGGACAGTGCATTCCACAGATTAGCTGGTCCTTCTTGCAATAGGTTCGAAGTAGTTGGACTCGATGGGCCTATCCCAAGAACATCAATTCTAAAAGCCATTAAACGGAAAGGAAAGGGGAAAAAAATCCGGGAGAAAGATTCCTCGTCGGTGTGATGTGGACCAACATCGATCCAGCAGAAATAACGTACATGGATCCTCTGTCTAGAGACAGCATTTAGTTGATTGTTTAGAATTGCAATCATTCACACCCTTCCCGTACATAAGTTTAGATCAAATAGACGAAAACATTCTTACACAAACAATAGTAGAAACGCCATCATTCAAACAATCACAAGAACAAAAGTCAAAAGCTCCACCCGAATCTCAGTTCCATGCCCCAACAACATCGCCCGTATCTCAGTTCCTTGCCCCAACGCCTCCACCAGTATCTCATATGTCCCTGCCCCAAGAGCTCAATCGCCACCAATACAGAACAAAATCAAAGTGAGCTCTCCAGTTCTACTTTCATTCCAACGAGAAGGAGGTTGAAAAAGAAGAGACTATCAAAGTTTTCTCTTATTAAGCCTGGATAATTAAATAAATTACAATAATTAAAATAAATAGTTGTCTTGTCTTTTAATAATAAAATCGATGCGGTGACAAGGCACTCGGATCTAGCATGTACATCACCATCTGACTCGGATCATCGTGTACATCACCGTCTGGCAAAAAATAATAAATGAAATGGGGGCGCTATTTATGTTTGATAATACATAAAAACCGCCGGACACTGATTCAATCAAAAGTTTCACGGATCGGCTCTTTCTCCGGAAATGGTAAAAGTATTTGTAAGTTAGTCCTGAAGTTTATAGTTCACATTTATACTACAAACCTTTACTCACAATTTTGAGTGTCCTTGCGTATCCTTTTTGATGCTTAATTTCCCTCCTAATTTACTTCGAATCCGCAGATCTCGTGCTCGTATCAGGATCCGTGGTTTTAGTATTTTACCGAAACAGAACACAGTTAACTTTAACTCTGATAACCTAGAAAGGTCCACAAGCTAGTGCCGCTTTCAGTGCCTCCAAGCCATTATCCGCCATTTCTTTTCTGGCATAGGTCGATAAAGACTTAAATAAAAGAACAGCTCATCCGTTTCGCGGATAAAAGTGAAGAGGGGTGGCGTGCTGTGGATGAATATTTTGTCCGACGATTTGGCTAGTGACAGCGATGACGAGAAAAGGTGCGTTCAGCCCAGTTCCGCGCCATGCGCAAGAGAAAGCAAAAGGGCTCAATATAGACGTAGCGCCCAAGCCAAGAAGTCTCCTGCGTTGCTTCTCCGTCCAACCCTGATTCTTATGTTTCTGGTTTTTCGCGGCCCCTAGCTCGTCAACAGGTTCAATCTCAGTTTGGCTCCCAACAGTACTCAGGCGGTCCTAAACCAGCCGCCTGTGGTAAACCAGGGCATTGGCGCCGCTCATGTTTTGCGGGAAAGCAGTCGGAGTCAAGTCAGCCCAACACTAAGTAACGTTCTCTTCAACCGTTTTGTCAAGGTTAGTGAGTATATCTAAGTTGAATTTCTGTACAGTTGAAAATTTCGGATCTAATGTTGCAGTTGAGTGCTTGAACGGTGTGAATTTGTCTTGTTTTTTCTGATATTTTGTCGCTATTTCACTATAGGCCAGGCCCGGGGGGGAACACCAAGTTTGGTTTGGGGTAGAGACTGCCTCCGAGATTCTTGAAGTAGGACCCCATATCTAGACAATTTTTTGCCAAAAGGGACCCCATAGCTATACCGGAGATGCAAATTTTGAACCAATTTTAACACAATTTTTGCTTTTTTTAATTTTTCCTCAAAATTTTGGCATTTTAAGCAAATTTTTGAATAGTTTGGCTTCAGATTTAAGAAATTGGACTATTTTCCAAACATTTTAGAAAATTTTTGGCTTCCGAATAAGAACAATTTGACTAATTTTCCAACACGTTTGAGAATATTTTGAAAAAACAACCCTTATATAACCAAAATTGGGCATGAAAAAGGGGTCATTGCTATACCAGAAGGCTGAAAATGAGACCGATGTCTGTTGCACTTTCCTCTGTATGGCAGTTGTGTTGAGTAACCCCCCCCCCCCCCCCCCCCCCCCCGTAGCCAGGCCTAGTACAGGGAACCTTACGTCGTTTTTTGACATTGGTGGTCCGGCCGAGGGTGATTCGTGTATGTGAAATGCAAAAGATTGACAATGACTCGTCTGACGGGCCCGAAAGTTTCAGTATGACTCCGTTGTCGGGCCCAGGCCATGTATCAGTTGGTCGTGCAATGCATGAATGCGTGTGGCCATGTGATTTTCTAACACACGGTTTCCGATAACCGTGCAGTGTGCATATTCACCGTTTTGTTTACTTACAGTTGTCCTGCAGGTGGTGTACGTATTTGTTTTCAGTAGAATCTGTTTCCATCGCTTGCTATGTTTTTGTTCTTTTCACTGATTTTAACATAATTTTAATATTTCAGAATCTGTTTCACGTGTGCCTACCATTCCACAGACTATTACCCCGGTCCTGCAGAACTGACAGAAGGGAATCGGGTGCACCATCCTTTAAATGTGGACATGAGCCTTATATGCCTGCCACTGACTGCGCTGACTGGCGGGGTACATGAGATTTACTCTAACATTGACTCTAACTATTTTGATGAGGAGCAAGGTCGTGGCGGGAACCATTATTAAGGTCGTTTAAAACGTGTTTACTTTGGCACTCTTTAAGCTATCCGTTTGTTATTGAATATCATTTCACATGGGTACATATTCCGTGTTATTCCAATCCTCCTCCAGTTCATCTCCAAAACATAAGTCTGCTCTTGAGTATTGCAGTTTTGTTTTCAGATCTTACAGACCTCCTTTTCTAAGGGCCTTAATTAACTAAATGGCGCAAATCCCTTGCCGTCGTCAATCCCTTATCTGTGTCTGTTCAGAAATCTGGCAAGAAGCTTTTAATTTTAGATCTACGGCATGTAAATAGGCAATTTGTGGAAGCAACAATCAAGTTTGAAGATTATCGTATTGCCTTAAGATTCTTTTCTAATGGTGCCTATCTTTTTCTTTTGACTTAAGTCGGGTTCCCATCAGATAGATATTTTCCCAGATATCAAATACCTTGTTTTGTTGGGTTATTGATGGGTCCCATTATTTTACTTTTTCGGCCTTCCTTTTGTTTATCCTTCTGCCGCACCATATGCCTTTCATCCAATGCAGCAGACTTTAGTAAAGTTTTGGCGGGCTCAGTTTTCATTGTTGTTTTCCTGGATGACGGGTGGGGTATTGCCCTCTTATGATAAGTGTGTACATATGTTCTGACCATGAACATCTAACCTTCTGGCTGCAGTTTTAATCCCATGGTATAATCAATCTGGCAACCCACTCAAAGCTTGATTGGCTTGGCATTACCTGGGATCCAGTCAGGGCAGTCCCCATCTTACCAGTCGCAGATAAATGATATTTCTGAGGAGTCCATTTTGTCGATTTTTAAATGCCTCCCAGTGGTTAAAGCCAGGAAATTGGCGTCTTTAACGGGACAAGTGATTCATTGAGTCCTTGTTTGGCTCAATTACCCAGTTAATGACTAGATTCCTTCAATTGGCTATTATTTCTCGTCCACTGGGACATGATTTATCATATTAACATCGTAGCATGCGGTGGAAGACATTTTCTTTCTTCTGGAATAAACAATATTACTACTTTCTGCCTTAAATGAAAATCTATCTCTGTTATTTCTGTTCCACAGGTGTTACGTACACAGATGCAAGCAGCACTGGCTGTGGTTCTCTCATCATGGGTGATGATAAGTGAAATTTTCCCTGCTTGGGATCAAGGTGAGCAAACCCAAAGTTCCACGGGGAGAGAGCTCAACAGTTTATGTAGGGTGGGTTCATTTTGGCTGAAAACTAAATCGGAGAAAGTGTACATTTTCACAGATAATCAAAATTGTGGTAAGGATTGTAATAAAAGTAGAGCATGAAGCTCATTTGCATGTTCTGCTTTTGGGAACATTTATAAGGCTTGCAAATGTTCAATGTTGATTTGGATATACAGTGGGTGCCCAGATCTGAAAATGTTTTAGCAGATGCACTTAGCAAATATGGTTTTGATGATTGGTGTATTTCCAATGATTTTTTAATTTCATGGATGGATTGTGGGACCCTCACTGTTTGACCCGCTTTGGCTGATGATTCAATCAACGGCTCAACAGAAGATTCAATTCAAATTTTGGTGGCCCAATACCGAGCAATATCGATTGTTTCTCTTGTCACGGGAGGTAAAATAACTTGCAAGTTCCTCCTATTTCTCTATAGTGTTCTTCGTCATATTCAAAATCAGGCAAGGCAGTTGGCACATGTCGTGCTAATGGGTGTCCGGCACCTTTTTTGCCTTTGAGTTTTTCTCCCCCCATTGAGCACTTCAGATGCTTCGTCGGGAATTTTTTATGATTTCTTTCTGATCCGGAAGGCTTTCGTTTTCGTTCCCTGAATTATATGAATTCATGAAGGGGGCGCGTATCTTTTCTAGCCAAGTGCATCAGACTGAATGGAGACGCTTCTCGTTGAACAAGATTTTTAAGATGAGTGCTATACTCGAGTAAGGACCACTGGGGTCTTGTTATGGACCACTGGGTCCATGTAAGGACCACTGGGTCCTGGTAAGGACCACTGGGTCCTGGTAAGGACACTGGGTCCGGTATGTTTGAACCACTGGGTTCTTTATGCTACTTGAAATTGAAATTCTAAATGATGCTACTGAGCGCGATTTACTAATTGAAGCAATTTTGTATATTTTGTTTTCCAATCTCACAGCCGGTTTGACAGATGATTGTGGCTACTAGTACGTTTAAGGTGTTGCAGGGCGTCAGTTCCAAAGACGACATTGATAAGTATGAGAAAGCTTTTCAGACATGGGAATATTGTGGTGCACACTCCAGGGTGTTTTGTAATCTTCCAGCTGATTTCAACTACAGTTGCACAGTATTTATTCATTTATTTCAACTCAACGCCCCTTTCTCTAGAGGAGACAGCATTTTATTCATTAAATGGTATCATGATCATGACTGTAATCCCCAACTTATCTTATAATCCATGCGATTCTAAGTTTCTTCGTAATGTTTTGAAAGGCTTAAAAAGATGAATTAGTATTCTCCTCGTTCTCATCAGAGTTAGTGACACCCGATATGCTTGGGCTGTTTATGATTATGGGCAAAGAAAAAAAAAAAACAGTATACATCACTTATGGACACAGGCTTTGGTGCTCTGCTTTTATTATCATATCAGGTTTTCTCAGTACAGTGAAGTTCTCTATTTGAAGAAGGTGTGATATGATTTTTCAGATCCCATATTCATTGTATATTGCTCAAAGCACGACTGATATATTTATAGACAAGTGCTCTTTGTTATTGCTGCTACAGGCTCCCAAGTTATATCCCTTATCTTATGTTTTTACGCGGTATCTGACAATGGCAGGGATGACCGACGATAGTGATAGTGGTTTTGTTTTATTTAGACCTCTTATTTTTCAAAGAGATCTGGTTTACACCATACCAGAAGTGGCAAACTTTCATATACTAACACTACATGTAGAGGTCTATTTAAAGATGCACTTAAGAGTTCCGGTAAGGATGACAAGCGTGTTGGTTTCCATAGCCTAAGGGCAGGGGGTGCTTCAGCAGCTGCCAACAGAGGTATACAGGATAGGCTGTTTAAGAAACATGGAGGTGGTTTGTAAACTGCAAAAGACGCATAACAATGACACCATGACTCAACAATAAAGCAGATTATCGTTTCTCCCTAATCTTGGTGGTAATGTTTTGCAATATCTTTCAGCATATTATGTATGCCAAATCCCTCTGTGAGAATCATTTAATGTATAATAAATTTAACTAATGCTTGCACTTTTGCCTTATCCCGCTCTTTACTCACCTGAAAAGGTTTTGTTGTGTTTGTGCTGCGTGGTCATGAAGTACGGCGCTTCCCTATTGACGGTAATGTAGTGTGTGTTCTCTTGCAGGTTTTAGGTTAGCAGTGTAGGCGCAATAGAAATTGCTTTAATATTCCGCGTTTGAACTTGTAAATTAAGAGGATAAATGAACATTCTATTGTTAGCGGGAGTCGGTTACGCAAGGCTGCTGCAATTAGCTATTGTCTTTGTGAGGTCTTTATTTGCAGGTCGTGTGTGTTGTGAAAATGAAAAATCTCAATATCTCCGAAAACGGAGGGGTTCCTATTGAAGTTTGGGGCATGAGATGGTCCGTTACATGTTTTGTTTTGATATGTATCGTAATTTTGGTCTAACCTATAGCACCTAGCGGAGAAATGACGTTTTTGTCCGGGTACTAACTACTTCGGTACTCGCATACACGGAAAAGTTAACACGCAATCTCTACGGGCGATCCATTTTTCCCACAATGCCTTTCGGTATTATTCCAATCTTAAGAATTTTAAAACACTACGCCAACTTTTTTTTTTTTCAATTGTTTATCACAGGATTACGTACTTATCGCGGACCGCCTAATACTTACCTCATCAAATGATGCTATAATCGCTGCCATACCGTACTGAATTGTGTATTATCCCTAAAAACGTTAACTCCTCTGTTGGTCCTTTCATATCAGACCTTCAGGTTCACGTCACCGTTTCTATGTAGTGGAGGCGAACGTACAATGTCATCATGGCTGTACTTTTTAAGCCAGTGGCAATTTCATATTTTTGAGGCTCGTGGTTTATTTGGCTTGGTGACATTCATTGTAGACTCCTTTTTTTTCGTCTACTTGGCGGGAAATGCGATAGTTTCCGGCTTTACAACCATTCTTACATTTCTTACATCTTTACCTATTCACACAATATTTTCCCAAAAAGTATTTTACTGTTAAATTCGCACCGGGCAGAAACCAAGTTTTAATAACTTTGAACAAAAATGGACTTTTGAGGCTATGTTTTGTTGAGAGACGATTCCACTTGCGTGCTGATAATAAATACTTGCCTTTCTGTTTCGGAGTAAACAGACCTTGCCCCAAACAAATCTCCTCCCAACAGTCTGTTCTTTAATTTACCTCAACAAGAACAGCTTGGGGAAATATATAAGCTATCCCCGATAAAAATCCCATCATGCATAAATGACCATATTTCAACGCCTCAATTATACAAGGCCATTCTCGATTCTTGTTGTTAAAGCAATTCAGTCTGGACACGCGTCACACACACATGATGTGGTTTTTTATTTCGACCTCTGTATTTTTCTGGAGATCTGGGTTTACCATACCAGAAGTGGCAAACTTTCATATACTACATGTAGAGGTCTATTAAGATGCACTTAAGAGTTCAGGTTTATGATACCCGCCCTTTTTGGTTTACATAGCCCAGGGCAGGGGGTTCCTTCACCGCTGCCACAGAGGTATACAGGATAGGCTGTTTAAGAACATGGTAGGTGGGTTTCTAACTGCAAAAGACTGCTATGTAAATGACTCTACAGAAGCAGATTATCAGTTTCCTTAATCTTGGTCGTAATGTTTTGCATATCTTTCACATTTAGTATGCCAATCCCTCTGTGAGAAGGCATTTTATGGTATATAAATTCATAATTGCTTGCAATTTTGCCTTATCCCGCTCTTACTCTCCTGAAAGGTTTTTTTGTGTTTTTGTGCTGCGGGTCCATGAATACGGCGCTGCCCTATTACGGTATGTATTGTGTGTTTCTCTGCAGGTTTTAGTTAGCAGTGTAGCGCAATAGAAAAAATTGCTTTATCCGCGTTTTTGAACTTGTAAATTAGAGGATAAATAAACATTTCTATTGTTAGCGGGAGCGTTACGCCAGCTGAATGCAATTAGCATTTCTTTTGAGTCGTTAATTTTGTGCCGGTCGGTGTGTTGTGAAAATGAAACTAAATCTCAATATCTCCGGAAAACAAATAGAAGGGGTTCTATGACTTTTGGCATGATCGGGTCCGTTACTATTTGTTTGTTTTGATATGTCTCGTACTTTGGATTTAAACCTATAGAACCTAGCGGAAATTGAAGTTTTTTGTTTGTCCCGGGTACTTTCGGACTCCCGCGACACGGAACGTTACACCAATCTCTACGGGCAATCCATTTTTTTCTTCCCACAAGCCTTTCGTATTATTCCAGTCTTGAGAATTTTCAACCACTACGCCAACTTTTTTTTTTCAATTTTTAGACAGAATTACGTACTTACGGAGGACCGACGCCGTAGACTACCTCATCCAAATTGCTATAATCGCTGCCATAACCTTACTGATTGTGTATTGTTCCTGGAAACGTAACCTCGCTCATGTTGGCCCAATCAGACCTTCAGGGTTCACGTCACAGTTTCTAATCTAGTGGTAGGGAGGCGAACGTACAATTTCATGGCTGTACTTTTTAGCCAGTGTCAATTTCAATATTTTTGTATGCTCGTGTTTATGTGGCTGTTGACATTCATTGTAGAGCTCTTTTTTTTCGTCCTCCTTGGCGGGAATGCGATAGTTCCGGCTTTACAACCATTCTTACATTTCTTACAAACATCTTTACTCTATCACACAATATTTTCCCAAAAAGTATTTACTGTGAAATTCGCACCGGCAACAGCCAAGTTTTTATAACTTTTGAACAAAAATGAACTTTTGAGGTAAATGTTTTTGGAGACGACTTTCCACTTTGCGTGCTGATATAGAATACTCTGCCTTTCTGGTCTGGTAAAACAGACCTTGCCCCAAACAAATCTCCCAAACAAAGCTTGTTCTTTATTTACTCAAACAAAGAAAAACAGCCTTGGGGACCTATTCAGCCTATCCATCCTCGATAAAAATTCCATCATGCATTGAAATGAACCATATATCAACAGCCTCAATTAGACCGGCCATTCTCGATTCTTTGTTAAAAGCATTCAGTCTGGACACGCGTCACACGACACACATGATATGTTTGTTGTCAGTTTAACCATATAACCACTACACGTAAATTTACTAGAAGCAAACAATTCACGTTACACAGTAATAATTGAACGTTATTTTAACATGTTTCAAGACCAGATAGATGAAAAATATAATTGACACATAAACCACACTTTTTTTCTAAGTATAGTATAGTAAATCTAATGTGATTTTTAGAAGCTGAATTCACTAAGCAACCAATACGGTGATATTTAATAGTTAATCAAAATTGAAAAATAGTGTACCATGGATATAAAAACTTTGTGATGTATCCAAATTCGATGCAAAGTTTTAATGTCATTTCAATGTCCACAAGGCTCATCTAGGTCCACAATTTAAAAATACTGCCAGTTAAAACTTGCCAGATACCATGGCCGGGGAGCAAGTATAATCATATTAATCCTCATTAAACATCCCCTGATGTGTCCGCCATTTTGAATTATTAAGTATTTTATATTAAAGTCCCCCCATAAAGTTTGGAACATTTTTTTAACCATATATTATTTATTATTTATTTTTGAAAAATGGCATAATATTTAGTATCATACAAGCCTGTTCTTTAAGGCTTAAAATGACAACCTCATTTGGAACCATACCTGGTTTTGGAGCAAATTACTGCCCTTAGAAGGGACAGGGCGGAAGAAATGTGCCCAAATCTGGCCTCTCACTCAGTCCACTTAGCTATTGATCCGATCTCACCTTTGTTTACCATATTGATTGCAGAGTGTAGGGGTTCATTCAATGCCTTTTGAATTTATTGAATGAAAACATGATTTGAACAGGTGTCTGATCATGATGAAATGCACTGATTCTGGTTCATGACTCTTCTTCAAAGTGTTCATTGATGTTGGTATTCACCTGACTCAATCAGGCTAGTTTATCCATGTGGCTAAAGCTAGGGCAATTGGACAGCTTGAAGCTGTAAATCTCAGACAGAGGTTTCACAAACGGGCGTGTCTCAGGGTTGTTTCAAATTGATTCCAATTTCGGGAGACGGGGAAGCGAAAGACAGACCAAGAAGCGGGCTCCAAAGAAGACCACGCCATACGAAGGATAAACGTTCATAACCCCTGTGTGAATCACAGCACCTGAGTTGCAGACACGATATCAACAACGCTATGGCAGAGATCTTTCTCAACAAGTAATAAGGAGACAGACTCACGCAGCTCAATTGAAGGCATGAAGACCTGCCCGGAAGCGTCAAATGACTTACCTTCACAGGCAGGCTCATTTGCGCTGGTGTAGACAATCGCCAGGGAACTTGAACAGGGAGAAACATGTTTCAGCGATGAAGCAAGATTCTGGTTGAAAAAGGTTTGACTGGGGGGCAGAGTGCATAAGTCTGGAGGCGACGAGTAGACGCTTTTCAGAGTGCTGCATTGAAGATTCACATAACCCGGTAAGGAATTGTCATGGTTTGGGGCCGGCCGGGATTTCCATGACTGGAAAGACGAGACTGGTTTTGAATTGAAGGAACATCACAATGCTGGCTCGGTATCGTGATGAATCTTTGGAGCCATTTGCACTACCATATCTGCAGAACCTTGGACCGAAATCTGTTGCAAGATGATATGCTCGCCACACAGCGCAAGGATATTGATACTTTCTTCTTCAAAATCATTGAGTAGAGCGAATGCGTGGCCAGCGGTTACCCTGATCTATCCCACGTCGAAAATTATGGGATCAGTTAGATCGCAGTCCGCAAAGGTTGACCAGTGCAACAACTTACTTGGCACAGCTGCGTCGACTACTGATAAAGGATTGACGCCATACCCCCAGGACCCGAGTGAGGAGCTTGTGAGCACATGAGAATGGAGGAGATGTCAGGCCTGTCGTTGGAGCCATACGAGGATCAACTCGCTATTAGGTAAGTTTAATTACTCTGCTTGTTTAATCCATTGCCTTAACTGTCTTTTCTGATGAGTGTATTGAGAATGCACAGCTAATAGCGCTTTTCAGTCCAGATTTTGTCACATTTTCTGTTTGACCCTGCTACCTTCTAATGGCAGTAACTTCGCTTCAAACCGGTATGGTCCGCAACTGAGTGTCATTTTGAAGCCTAAAGAACGAAGCTTGTTGTGATTACTAAATAGTATGCACAGTTATCTCAAAATTCGAATATATGGTTAAAAATATTCCAAACTTTCTTTGGAACTTTATATTGGATATCAATCGAACAGCCTTAGTTTATATTATCTTTAATTTGCCTGTAAGATCAGTCACATCGGTTAGGTATATCCCTTACATCCCTAGAGGGATATACCCTCTATAAATGACGATCACCAAAGGAGGTGGCGCATTTGTCTTGTTAGATCTTGGAGCAATTGCACCCGAAACAAAAGGCACAGTGAATTTTGAAAAATTGTGGAAAATGCATTTAGGGACTTTAAGAGATCACCGAACTACACTCGGTTGAATCCAGTATTCAGTTTTGCACTCTGTCCCACCTGAAAACATTAGTTTGTCATGAAAGGGTCGTAATTTGACTAATTAAAATTTGTCAGCAATTAATTTGGGGATCATTCAACAAATAAGCTAAAATGTTTTCATAATGTTCAATTAACCATTATAACTTTTTAAAATTAAATTTTTCATCACAGATATTTCATAATATAAAAATTTTCACTATTTTAAAACTGCATACTAATTAATAAGACGAAATAGTCGTTAATTTGTCATTTCAAGGTGCATTAACAATTTACTGACCCATTAAATGACACATAATGCATAATCATTTGGTCATTTTGATGGGCATGACTAATTTAATAAAAAATTATAAACTCAATAATTCGTCATTTAAATTTGTTCATATACTCAACTTTCAATGTGTAATGCCTGCAAATTGAACCGAATTAACGACAAGTTCGTCATTCATTAATTTGTCATGCATTTTAAAAAGTGAATTTTATAAGTCATGAAAATATCTGTGGCGAGAAAAAATTAATTTTTAAAAACACTATAATGGTAAAGGGAACCTTAAAAACATTTGAGCTTTATTTCTTGAATGATCAAAAATTAAATGCATGAAAATTTTTTTACCTGGTCAAATTAGACCCTTGTCATGACAAACTAATGTTTGCAGTGCGGTATCCGCGGATTCACTTAAAGAATGAACGGCCTTTTCTTTCTTTTCTTTGTTTTAATTATATACTTGGCATTGGTTGAAGATTTTGGGGGCACATTTCCCTCACGGTAGCTCCAAATGATCCCACTGGTGCAAATCCCTCCGCTTTATCTGTGGACATTGAGTATCCGTATCCTCGCAGTCTAACAGTTACGAAAAAACGAAAAGACAATTTTCATCACACAACTTAAATGTTAAATTATCAGATATATATTTCATGTATTTTAACCTCTCCTTGTCTGTCGGGTAATTGTTCGTCCTCTGTTTATTATTCACAGCTATCTAGTCATCTATAAGGAAGTTTAGGAACATCATGAAACCCTCTCCCTCACCATCCAACACTCAAACCTCTAAGGAACAGTGATAGTTTAACTTTGGTTATTAACTCATTGAATATATCATCCCCGCATTAAGCCATATAATTACGGAAAATATACGCGAGAGGTTGGTGTGTATTGTCAGGTTTCAACAGCCATGGAATTGGGTTCCCCAAAATTGAAATACCAGTATAGTAGACGGAAATCGTGATTCAGGGCGTCCCTGGGGAAGCTTGCCCCCTGAAAATATGTGCTCCCTCCTCCCCCCCCCCCCCCACACACACCCAAATTTTTTATATTTACTATTAAATTAAATTAGAGAATTAAAAAGGTTTTTAATTGACATTTCCGTCATTTTGAGATATGGACTTTTTAAGTTCACCAAAAAACGTATATAAAACAACGATACTTGATCGAAGTGAAGCCCCCCCCCCCACCCCCCCCCCCCCTTTAACAAATTAACGCTGTGAAAACATACACAAATATGTTCTAAAGCAGTCTTTGTCAAAGACTCGGTTTATAAAGTCCATAGGGTGGGGGGGGGGGTGAGCACTTCAGAGAAGTTGGTTGGTCCGCTTTTAGGTTGATAGTTCCGTATTTATCTTCCATAGAGTAAACAGTTACAAGGTCTGTAGCACAGACTATTCTTAATCTTACCAAATGTAAATGTGTATTCTCACAAAAACCCAAATGTCGGTTAGTAATCTTGAAATTCCTCAGCTCATGAAATATTCTTTGTGTACACGGTGACTTATTCCATATTCGTTTTACTTTTTTCGTTCGATATTTTAAAGAGACACTGGCACCTTTGAAAAATATGCGCCTCAGGATTTTTGCATGGTGTAAAGCTTTTATATACATAATTCCTCACCTAAAAGTTAAGACCAAATCAGCGCCCGATGTAACCAAAAACGATTTTATAATAAAACACTCTGCGACATTTATTTCAGAAGAAGACGGAACTGGAATGGGGCGTTTTTAACACAAGAACACATCCCCCAACCCACAATTTTTAAATTTTGTGACTTTAATGGATTTATGCACAGTGTGTGGTAATTGTCTTGTTTTGAACGTATACCTATTCCTAAGTGTGGCATGGCGTCATAAAGAAGGGATTTTGTAATTAGATTCAAAAGGTCCCCGATGATAACATGAATTTTCCTAGACTCTTACCCATTGATATTACAAAGGTCACAGACCGGGTCAAACCGGGTGGATGCCGTGGGAAGCAAAACTCAACGGCGGTGTTTTCTTGTGTTTAAACGCCATTTCATTCGTCGTCTGCTGAATTAATAGTTCCTGATGTTTATCCATAGGGGCGCTGATTTGGGCTTTAAAGAGCGCCGATTTGGGCTTTTTGAATTTTTTTTCGGATTTTTTGATTTTGCAAATCCCTGGATCGTGCTTAATAATTCAGCTGAGGGCCTAAAGTAATATAAAAGCTTTACAAAACCATGCAAAAATATCAATTTTGAAAAATCTGGCCCGCGACTACTATTTTTGAAAATTGTTGCCAGTGTCTCTTTAATTCAACGGCAGCGCTGGAAAAAACTGAAAATTTCCGCCTGTCTATATGAAAAAGCAAAGCAAAGTTCTCACGGAAATGATCTAAACCTGACTTGCGTAACCAAGGGAAACGGGAAACAGCTAATGGAGGAACGTACAAAGTACATGGCGCAATTTTCCCGGCTATTTCATATAGAAATGACGTTGGGGGGTTTCAGGGAGATTGTTGAATTATTATTGGGGCTCAGATTTAGCGGCTGTCTGTAGCATATTAAATAAATGCACAAAAATTAAATGCAAGCATTTATATAGCGCTTATACAATTAAGTTCAAAGCGCTTACATTTATTCCGCTGTCATAAAGATAATCACATTTTTCACATATTGACAATTCGGCAGCCAATTATAACGGCGCACAGTAGGATTACCCCTAACAGCTCCCCATTTACACCTAAGTGAAGTGAGACAAGCGAAAAATACCAATTGTCTTGCCAGGGAACACAAACCGTTGGCCACGCGGGGCTCGAACTCACACAACATAAACTATCATGAGTCCTTGCATTTTCCCCTGGACCACACGTGCCTATATAATTGGGTCCGATATTATCGAATTAGAAAATTCCTGCTTATATGACGCAGAAGTTTTCGAGCTTCCATTCACCCTAACACCTAAGATTTATATCTAATCTAATCGCTCTTCTAACCGACCCAGCTTGATAGCTCAGTCCCCCGGTTAGAGGTCCGTGCATGTAATACGAAGGTCGCCGGTTCGAATCCGGCCAAGCGCACATGGGGTTTTTTTTCAACACATCGTGCACTGCTGGCACTGGCCATCTCCAGGAAAGATTAATTATATAATCCCTCCTTTTCTAGCCTGTAGAACTCAGTAGTTTTAAATTTTCATCACAGGTATAGTTAGCCATAAATCCTACCCGTGCGAACTGCGCAAAAATCTCATTTTTTTTTAAATTGGTGGCGCTCTTGAAAAAATGTACTATTCATTGCTTTAACCTAGTTATATCCTCATTCGACATGTCGGATTGTTTGAATAAACCACACATTTCCATAATAATCATCTGGAATTACGATTGATGTGGTCGGAATTAAGTCGGATTGTACTAAATACTATGAATGAGGCATAAGCATTCTAGGCATGTTAATTCCGAGGCGCAACATTGACACAGAGATGTACAAATATAAAATGGACATGCTAACACTATTCAAATAATAATAAACATGTGAGTTCACAACCTATACGTACAACAAGGTTTATTACCTATAGATGCCAAGCCACCACCACCCACTCAAATCAGACAAATGCAGTTAGGTACGTGAAAACCACATTCTATAGATGGTGACATCTACCACTCTCTTCTGATATTATTGTACTGACCCTAGTATAGCCCACCTGTGTAAAAGAAAGTAGCTTGAATTCGGGGGTGGGATTATATAGGGATCGCCATCCTTACATGAGATACGTGGAGAATCATATGAGAGCTAAACCATATTCCAGATATTCCAAGTGTCAAATGAGATGGTGATCAACAAAGACCTGGAAAAATGAGCTGAATGCTATGTAAACTAATTAATTGTGTAAAGAAACTTCACAAGAAAAATACTTCCAAAACAGTAAAGATAATAACAAAATGTATGTAATATTGACTTACAGCAAAAAAAAAAACTCTGTGGTGGGAGTTTTTTAATGGGATTTTATTACTATTCCTCAGGATTTTTCAAAACTGGGGGTGGGATTCAGGGGGTGGGATTATAATCGAGCATGGGGCTATACTCGGTCAGTACGGGTACATGATGAATTTGGAAACCCTTCACGGAATAATAAACCCCATGTTATTCCGTTACGGTTTCAGAATTCATAAGTGTGTCCGAAACAACTAGTGTCAACATAATGGGTCAAATTACGGAAACACTCCTTAAAATCATTACAAATACTTGATTCTCCACCCAAAAAATGACCAAACCAAACCATACCAAAGTCACACGTAAAAATATTGTTTGTTGTGTTTAGAATCATGGTGCTAATTAGTGTTTATGTATTAAACGACTAAAGCTTTTTTAAACACCTTACAACACCAGAAAAAAGTGAGTCACTTGCGTAAAAGTGAGTCAATTGTCCGTATAGGGAGACCACTTTGCCTCAAAATGAGTCACCTTGACTAATTTTTGGACCAAGTGTTTCCTATTACGGACAAGTGTGACTACTTTTTCGTAGAACAATACCTAAACACCTATCGCCAACGCTAAATATGTTATATTTTCCGTGTTTAGATAAGTGTGTTTAGATTAAAGGTGTTTTAGATATTAAACCAAAATTCAAAAATGTTTAAAAACGTGGTGCAAAAGTGTATAGAAAGGGGTTATTTCCCAATCCACGTTTTAACACCGAAGGAAAGTTGCCCCACAGTATGATACAAAATAAAATCACAACAAGTCAGAGAGTCAGTTCATAATAGGCCCAAACAAGCCAAAATTAAGTTCATAATACATCCATTTTTTTCTGAGATCCAACTTACCTCCGTGTTTCTAATTCGTCCTCATTCTCTAAATCCAAAAATTTTTCGACCAAATTCAAATCTGTAAACAAATGTCATGTATCTAGAGTTATTTGGGTTATAAGATTTCTATGCAAAATGATCAATCAATCCATTTGTGAGTCTTATACTTTTAAGTTAGGAGCTTAAGTCATGCTTTGTGCCTGCAAAGGTCATGATGTCTTTGCTCGTAAATCTTAAACCAAGTGCCAGTGTTGAATCTTCACGAAATGGCCCCAAATAAAAGCTTAATTTTAAACCTTCTTATTGAACAGTAAGAAAAAATTGCACAATACATGTAGTTGTGACACTGATTATTTCAATGACGATATGAATAGGTGCATCAGTGATAACACCGGATAATCTTATTTATGTACTCATCTTATTATCGCACAACCAAATAGTGCACTTTTCTGGCCCTTTTTTGCCACGCGTTCTTTTTGGAAGGGGTGGATATTTTCCCATTCCTACTTTTGAGCAAAACTTCTGTAAGGTTTGACCTCAATCACATACATCAGATCAGAACAATCAGCTGTTGGTGTACATTTGGACTCGCCATCACTGCATGTCCGAGTCAGTTTGCGGTAGAGGGTATGACAAATTTCTCAAAACGTCACTCTTTTCAAAATATTTGGTACCTATTGTTCATACATTCAAGTAGTTTACTGGTATTGTACACGCTTACCCCGGATTTAATAAGCTACATAATAAATCTCCACATATTCTGCTTATCCCCTTTAAACTGGATAACACATTTATGGAATTTTTCTGACTATTGAAAAATGCTACAACAGCGTGTAATCAATAAAAACACAGGATTTTAAAGCGATTTTTTCTAAAGGACAATGCAACTATTGTGTCCATTTTTCATAAGGATTTGATATCCATACTCTACTCCTTGTCAGGATTTTTGTTTGGGTTTATTTGATACTTTGAAAAACAATTTTGCAAGCCCTTCTGAAGTCGGGTTGGTCTGTTATGTATACTGTAGTATGCATTGATGACCAATTAAACAGACCAAAAACTTTGGTTTAAAAAACAACTGATGAAAAAAAAAAAAAAATAAAAAGTGTGTTTTAATTAAAATTTTAATAACGGGACTATGTTGATTTTAAAGAATCCTGGAGATCTCTTCAAAAAATAAGCACCGTACACTTAGAATTGAAATTAAGTTTTGGATGATATTTGCAACCTGATTTAAAAGACATTAAATTGGATCAGAAGTCCAATTTTCACAAAACACTGCATGGAAATCTATGAATCACGCGTAATTCATTTCCATTTTATTAAAAGTTTCCTCCTTGCTCTTTAATAAATATTAAGAAAATTACAGTTAAAACAATTTATACATAACATTGCTTTCTTCATATTTAAAACGATAATTATTGTAAAGCCCCACTCCTACCACACCCTTGTACTCTGTGAAACTCCACCCTAACTCAACCTTTCATTAGATATCTGTGATTTCCACAAATCGCGGAACAGCTAGAATTTATAGGTCGCACTGGACAGAAGTGTCGAAATGGATGGAATAAAACAAGCATATCGGGCCATCTACACGTCAGTGTCAGATCAGATCATTCGTTTCATCAGTCCCACCGAGATCCAGATCACAAACATATCCAGTCACGGGAGAACCTTTTAAAAGTGGTCAGGGACATTTTGGTACAATTTGAAACCAATCTTAAACCAATCGGACCATTATATAAATAATGACATTTTTATTTATTTGAAAACTTTTTTACCAATGATCACTCCCCATCATTATTTTATTAATTAGCATAGTAAATCACCACCCGCCATACGCTTAAACACGTTTTCAAAAAAGTAACAACAAACCTGCAACATCCCGGGTGACGTCAACCTGTTTAGTCGGTGTGGCCCTAATAAGCATGTGACAACACCCGATGCAGAAGACACACAGCGTAAGTGACAAGCATTTCGAACAGTTTTTTGAAAAAGAAATCCCAACATAATTTGTATTGAGGGGCAAATGAAATTTGATCGGATCAATCTTAATAAGTAATATTCCATTGTTATTGTGCGAGATTAGAACTGTTTATGACTTGTATTAAGCGAGGAATCGTGAATTATCAAAGCAGTGCGAATCAAAATCACGGCATCCTGTAATTTTTCCGGGATCATTTGACCAAATATAGCAAGTTTTAAGCCTTTATGTCTCATTTTGACATTTAAAATATGCTTCATTTTCTCTCCGACTTTTTTTGCACTTAGAGGATATTGTTTTACATAGCAACACAAGGTATTTTTTACATTTAGCCTTATTACAGCGAAATGTTTTTCTACCTCACAGACCTCACACCCCTTCAAAATACGACGGCAGCTTACGCGTGTCCCCTCTGCCTGTCCATAATTCACGCCCGCCGTTTGCACCGCACAACAGATACACCGTACGTAGCTCCTTATCTCTGCGCCGTGGTCACCCCGTCTTACCGTGCATAACTTTGTTTTTTCTCTCAGTCCGAAGGGGTTGTTAAATTAAATTCCAAGCTTCTTCAGACAAATCATTTAATTAACAAGAATCTTGGCATAAAATGATGTGCAAAATATTCTTGAAAAGAAAGTAATTTAGCACAAACAACTGCCATTTTTATATAAGGTAAATCCCCACCTGGGCCCATAAACAGCGTGTCGATTGCAAGCCACTCGTGTGTAGACGGTCCCCCAGTCTCGGCTCTGTCTCTGGGTTAGAGCGCACTTGGTTAAAAGATAATGCTAACCAAAAACTTGAGACGTTCAGCTTACCACCCCCTAGCTTGACCGCCCTGCCAACCAACTATCCACAAACGTGAATTGCACAGGGCTCCTGGGATTACATAGGTAGTGAGTAGCCCGCCTAGACTGTACGAATCTGTAGGGACACTGTCGCGCAGCAGTATCGATTCACAATAGTGACCAGCATTTACACATTTCGCACATCTCGGTTTAATTTGAAACTCATCCGGGGACACAGACACGAACTCACCAGGTGGTATCAATTGCACCGCGACTGATAAGCACTTATAGGTCTCATGTATCGATTAACGGTCGCGACCGCAGCTAATTTGAATAGCTCCTTTAATAAGTTTTTTGACAGTCATGAATTATGTGCAGAGTACAGTTTCAGCGTGTTGTCACTTTCGTGCTTTTATATCATTTATGTGTGCATACATTATTTCTTCTCTAAGGTAATCAGAGTGCCCAAGTATTGAATCACAATAACATAAAATACAAAGGACGGGGAATGGGAAGCTGAGAAATCAGAAATTGTCCTGGTGATTTTATTCCCTCGTTTTTTGTTTGGTTGTTTGGTGGTTGGTTTTGTAGTATTTCCCTATTGAGGATGGGCTGATCATTCTAAAAATAATAGGGCCTACTCATACATACTGCAGGTGCCACAAAAAAACAAGCACCGGCTCTCCATTTACCAAAAAGCCCAGTGGTGTCCAATCTTCCCAGAAAACCTGATTAATTTCCCTTTCCCAGCGCTATA
>JAMKCH010040694.1:0-12658 GCA_023653785.1 Ophioderma brevispina | reverse complement strand
CCCCAAACTTTCCCAACTTTTCCCCAAACTGAAAGTGTTTTTCCACTTTCGTAATTGTATATGTGGATTTTAGTTTTTCATCAAAGAATGGGTAGGCAGAGATGCTTACCTGTTTTTTTTGTTCATTTTGGTCGAGTGGTTCTCAAGATATGGTCCACTGAACAATAAGTATCAAAATAGACTTGTCACGGAAGCATCATTTTTCGTAGGCATGGTTGAACACATTGCAACATCAAAAGTAATTATCTAACGGTCTTACTGTTCATCTTCCACATGTCTCACTGATGTGACGATGCACTGGTAGCCCTTGTTCAAGGCTGTCTTGCAAGAAACCGACAAACTTGCCTAAATTTTTCACAATGATTTGACAGTTATTCTCAATATTTTTAACATTGGTTTGGAGGTTTGAAAATCAGGCCTTTAGAATTGGAGGGGCCTACCTGTCTGGAGAAAGATTCAATAAAAATAATTTGTATACTCCTTGGTGGCTGTTGTTGTACGGGCCTTTAGACCCTACTGTCTAGGTATAAAACCACAAATACCTAAGTGGTCAAGCATGTTACAGTGGCCATGCTACTCAGGGAAACAAGCCTTGTTCAAATTGCTTTGTGCTTGTGATCTTCCCTGTAGAAACTCCCATATCAAATTTTTGACAAATGCACATTTTTAAAAAAAAATGCCAGATTGAACAAGGGCGCTCTAGCCTGGTGGAATTTATTGAACCTTTTTTTTTGCGAGTGGAAGGCTGGAAAGATGGAAACATTACGACAGGTGGAATTGGAACCATCAAATTAGGTGCTTGATAGAATTATTCTTGTAATGGTATGGTTCTGTAGTTTTAGGGTGGGGGAATATGCACTCCACTCCTCGCATGATTTCTGCCTAATATGATCTGTGACATTTTTGGGGGTATGTATATGTAAGTGGAACAGTGAATGAAAGCTTGGTAGATGGCTTTGATACAAGGCTATGGCCCACGTGGTAGCCTGGAGCCTGCATGGAATCGCCTGCTCCGCAGCCGAACGATTATGATGAGATTCCACCGTATGCCCTAACCCAATGATCCGATTTAAAAGAGTTCCTGAAGAATTGATTAATGATATGAGATAAACAGATGTGAAGTAATATAGTCCGCGTACCCACAGTCGGCTACAAACGATAAGGAATAAGGCACTCAATTAGTTGACTCTTGGCGATAATTACTTATAACCGGCACACATTCAAATTTACCATCAATAAAAGGTGCCCCAATTAGGTTATTTACATGTAACAAACTGCGAAAACTGCAACCTTTCCGCTATCAATAGGTCTGTCTTAGACAAAATCTAGGGAGGGCCTCCCTTTGGCGCATACTCTCTATATTTTTGAGAGTTCACTGAGCCAATAATTGGAAATTGGCCTCATCAACAAACAACAAGGTACGTAAGACGGCGCCGTGTCTGTTGATAGCCCAATTTCCAAAACGACGCCTACGTTAAGGTCACCTGCATCCAATTTTGGGTCTCCTAATTTTGTATGGATGGCAATTTATGTCATCACTAACGATGCGCCTGAAATGGCGGATCTGGCAGATCATTGCGACACGGTTTCTCCTTTATGCTTGCGCGTGGGTTGTTGCAGCTTGAATGTTCGCAGGTATTCTGACGCTCCTAGGCCGTCCACTTCGTCTTTGTTGACATTTCCAAAGTTCCCTCTGACTTCAAAAAGTTTTCTCAGGTTACAGATTAAACAGGCTTGGTTGGTATCTCGCTTTCAGGAACCTGTGTGGTCATTAGTAAATTTCTTTGTTGTGGCGTATATAGCCCGCTATTAATAGCCAGCCATGTGGTGGCACAAGATAGAGCATCCAATACTACAATACATTCACTGTCAATGATCTCTGTGGAATCGCCTAAACATGGATCCGATTGACAGCTTAATGTATTGGTCCTGCAGAATGTATGCATCTTGTCCACCAACTGTCTGGTGGCTGACGTCACTTGAATACGTCTATGTGGTGCATTACTATGGAATGTTTTTTTAAAGTTTTCCTTCAGAAAGATATCTGCTTGTAAGCAGAACTGCCACGCTACAGTCGGATGTTAGATTTGAAAAGCCCGCCCGGACACAACGACAGAAAAAATGTGTATGTAGCATAACTGAGGCATGATTTCGATTGAAAAGCCCGGTTGGCAAAACAAGTGATGGGTACGTATCATTCATCATGAAATACATATGGACAAGTCTGTTTTGCTTGACTCAACCAAAATTAATATTTTTTCAGGCAAGATGCATCAATTACCAATTCTTTATGATTAAATAAAATCTACCAGATACAAATTACAAAAAAGTGCGAAAAATATCACATTCATTTTGGGTAAAGTTTTTATTGGGCTTCCACCTCTGCTATGGGACTATTGTAACCCACAAATATGATGACGTTAAAATGGTACATCGGATTCAAAATGAAAATTTGAAATTTAGGTATGCTACTAGTGATGGGCTTTCCCGTGAAACACGGAACAAATGTAGTATACGGGTGTGGCCTTTTAATGTATAAAGATAGCAAAATAATGATTATACTGAACGCCCTACCGGTGCATTAATTATTCCATAATTAACCGTATCACTCAGCAATTCATGCAAACTGAAAGACTTGCTTGGAGATAAGCGTAATAAGTAGCTGAAAGCCTATTAGCACGATTAAAGTGTATATAACTTAAGTTGAAACCTTTGGAACCACTGACTTGTATATTGTTTTGAACTAAAATTCGTGAATTTGTAAGTTATATTAAATCGAAAGCCGGTAGAAATATAGGCTTAAAGTAGAAAACAAATGGAATTTGGATGCAGTTTTCCATTAAATTCCTCAGTGAAAATATACCTGTTGAAGGAGTTAAAGAGGGACTTTTGAGAGACAAAATAAGCAGCTCATGGTAGATTATGGGTTTATGGACCAAACCAGAAGTCTGAGCATCAGAGGATTTGGTGATACAGTAGTAACTGATGTTATGTTCATCATTTTACATTTTATGTTGACTTGCTCAGCTTGTAATGCCTCCACATTTCATGTCTTGAAGCTTTATCTTTCTTCAACAAAGATGCATCTTCAAAACAAACAGTGCACAGCAAGAAAAAGATGGGGTTACTTATACCCTATTTACAAGCTGCTATTGTAGACATCTTTTGGAATCTGAAGGCGTCGCATATTTTGAAGAAGAAACGAAAGAGCTGTAACCATATTACAAAAATAAAAACATAACAAAAACCGATCAAGGTTAGTGTAAAGGTTTGAATCAACCGTGGATCCAGCCCCTGACGCTATGGGAATACTAAGACGAAACAAAAATCAATTATGGACACGTATACACGGCATCCATGATCCAAGACAGTGCTTCGAACACGTTATACCACCTGGCTTTGCAGAAATACAAAACGTCTTGACAGATGGAGTTGATGCCTCCACCAACTATATACTCTGAAGAAAGGGGTGGTTGAACGCTGGTAAAACTGTTTAACCGTCCAGAGACTTCAAAGCATCAAGAGCCACAGGTGATTTTTTTTTCAATTGTCATTTTCAAAGAGATGACTTTAACAGATGATAATGGCAGATGACGAGTGCTCAGCTAAAAGCCGAAATGAAGGCTCCAAAGATGACTACACTGGAGATCTACCAATGAATTATTCTTGTGACAGGTATATTTCCTGGTATCAAAGATGTACATGTTCCCCCATGGGGTCAAGAAGGAGTATTCATAATTCGTGGATCAAACAGCCAAGTGTTAAAGATTGTCACCAGTGTTTGCTATCAGCTTCATTTTAGACAGTCTTACTCCGTTTTTCACAAAGGAATGACAGTGAGATACATACGTGCAAAATTTGGGGCAATATGGCGTCTATTTTACTCTTGATATAATATGTTGTTTATTCGAAGTTGTACATGTAAAGCTGAAGCTCGTGACACATTTTGTAAAAAGTCGTGTGTTGACCTTGATAGTTATTTTTAAAGTTCACTACGGGTCAGTGAAAAATTACTCAAATGTGCTTGACGTTTATATCAAATTGTTCGTCTGGTAACAAAAGGATTTTTTTTAATTTGTGTTTTGTCCCTATTGCTCGCTCTAACTCTATCCCTCTCTTGTCTTTTGTTTGTTTGTTTTTCATCTTTGTATTAATCTTTCAAAAGAAATCTATCATCCGCCAACAAATCAGCGAGTTGTTTGTTGTAAGGACTCACAAACTTCGTCAAGCATTAGTTTTGTTTCAGGTATCAAAACCATGTCCTAATATTTTGCTTTTCTTACCTTCGGCTTTCTGGAACTGAATTTCTACTAATATGTGTCTTCTTTGTGTCAGGCAATTCGGCTTCGGTCAGCTCGTCAAGAACTAAAAGCAGAAACGGTAAATAGGTATAATTTTGTCACTATGATCTTTTATCAAAGAATATCAAAGACAAATGTAATTAAAATGACAATTGCAAAGAAACACCACCTAGTGGTCAATACCGTGGTAGGGCGTCCCTCAGGACAGTTTAAAGGGGTGATGGGGTGTGAGTCGTGTTGACGACAAAAATGTTCATTTGCCGACACAATTTCCGGCTCGCGCGATAAATAAATTTTGAAATTGTGTCGGACAAATGAAATTATTTTACCGTCGCTGTAAAGGATCTGAGAAGGGGGAGACGAATAGCATACAAAATACTCGTTAAATATTTTATTTCATTAAAAAGTCCACCTACATCTATTTAATTAATACAGATCTTGCCTACAATTCAATATTTGCGACAGAATTATGAGAATTTTCTTGCGACTGTCAGCGTAAGAAAGCAAACTTAATGTTTGTAAACCAAGAGTAAGCAGTGTCGTAATTTATGACTATGTCACCTAGTACTTTGTTATATTCCTTTAGTAATATGTAACTAAAGATAATATTAAAAACAAACAAATGAATATCGATACAGTAAGAACCGTCTCGATAGAAGTAAGTAAACACATTGGTCATCGTTTTATTAAAGGGCCTGTTCCGATTATGTCGATTGTGTTTGATTTGATTACGAGAGCATTTCACGTGCAACTACACCCCATCACAGTAATTGTGTGGTTAATTTGTCTTTCATATCTACACAAGGTATTGATTGCTAGGAATGCTAACCACATGATCATCCTGGTTTAATGATTAAATAGGCTCGAGCACTCCGGACCGTGAGTTACGCACCTAGAAATATTGCAGCATATCAGTGAGCATACAGACGTGTTGATAATATTTAAAATGAAAAAGGGTATTTAATGTCAAGATTGGCAAGCGGACTGCGTGTTTCAATGACTATATTGCAATGTCATTATAAGCAGAAAGATCTTTTACACCAAGTGATTTACTAAACTATGAAATATTAACCCTCGTCCTATCGTGAACATTTTTTGTAAACACCCATCCAAATACCACCCCCTCGTTTAGAATTTCCCGATTGAAAATCCGATTTCCTATAAATTGAGTTACAACAGGTATAGCTTGAGATATTTCCATTTCTATTGGTATTAAAATAAGTACAAAACATTTCCATTGCGGAGTTACTATGACGTCTAGGTCAAGAAAGGTGTGAAATACTGATATAGGGATTTTGCCAAATCGTACATAAAATTCACAATTGCTGAGCGGCAATAACCTCTGACTGCTCCCAAAGATGAATTTAATTGCGTAATCCATATGACGAACAGACGAAACGTTGGTAATGGCATCCATCTGAGACAACTACTATAAATAATGAGGATGCCGGTACCTAATTGGAGCCTTAGGGATGGGTATCGACCTTCGCAATTTTACATGGTGTAATTTTGGTGGTGTGACAGGAATGCTTGATGCACTTCGTCGCACGTCTTTCCACGTGATACAACCAAGGGTCAAAGCAAATAAAAATGTTCATTAAATCTTGCAAATACTCATCTTATTATGTTAAAAGTGGAAGTTCATCCCATTTGCCTTTTCTCAATCCAGGTTCTCCTGGTGTAAAGAGACTGAATGTCCCCCATGAGAGACTTCCTAGCCACCATAACAACATGGACGATTATAACCCGGAATTGTAGCTGAGGCCTTTGGGTACAGTGCCGGAACAAATGAGCATACAACATCTCAATAGAGAAACACAATAGACAGATGGTGTAGGACACTCAGTCAACCGGACACTGTATTTATGCTACGGGATTGTACTCATTGACGGCCAATTACCGTCACCTAAACATACTCCCGGCTTGGTCTGAATTTACAAGGTTATGATTAAACTGTCTTGGAAAGCACGTGCATTTGGGGGTAAGGCGACAGCATTTAAAAGCATCCTACCCCAGATAAATGCCACATATTTGGCTGATATTTAAGGCAAAACATTGTGAATAGCGAGCACCTTTACAAAACCTAATCAAAAACGACAATGATACCCCATTTGACCTATGGATGACTTAAACCTTGATGACCTGAAACCAAAATGTGTCGATTAATCTCAGTGCCACAACCCACGCTCTATTTTTTTTTTACTCAACCTGAGTAATTTTGTACTACTTTTGGTAGTTAAAAAGTCACAGCTCTTTTGTGAGTAAACTTGATCAACAAAGGTGATGGAAGTTTTACTCTGTTTTCCCTTGTAGCTAAAAGTTTTACTTCAGTTAAAGAGTCATATTGATCAAACTTTTGTTGAGTCAAATTTTACTCCCCTTTACTCAAAAGTTGAGCTGTGACTTTTTTTTTACTCAACAGGGCGATAAACTTTATTACTCAATCAAACCCCAGGAGTAATATTTTTGTACTGTATTTGAGTAGATTTCTTGCTTAACCGTTGAGTAACATGTTGTGACTCAACTATGTTGAGCCACTTTGCCCAACTGGTTTACACCATTAATTTTTCTCATTGACATTGAGTAATACTTTGACGTGCAGGTATAAAAGAAAAATGTTTATTCATCATAAAGCTACAGTTGCTCCACCAGTTTGAGTAAAATGGCTTGTTCGTATACTCGAAACTTCCAGATATTTTGATTTCCTGTAATAGAACAACACTTTCAAACATCAAAATAACACAGCGGTATACTTGGTATTTAAAAATAACACAACTCTAACAAGGACATATAGTCATTACTGTTCAACCTTTTTCTCTCTTCTAGGACATGGTGGTGATTCAAAATCATGATATGTAGATGCACGCTGCACGTCGTGTAGTCGTGTATTGATGTACATGACCAGTAAAACTATAGGCCATAATTTTGTCAGATAATTGTAAATATCATGCTGGCATAATTGCAACCTATAACTTTACTGAGGGCATAGCGAATCCTATTATTTGAATACACAGCGCTCACAGTGGTACAGGCATCCACGGATGAAAGGTTCCGAATTCATAGCTTGATATCAGTTTCCGTAGACCTAGTCGGGTTTAACACCGGAATCTCGCCAAGTTCACAATCACGACAGGTCATGCATCACCGCAATAATTATACTATTTTGATTTATAAACTTGTTGATGTAAAATGTCAGAATGGCCAGCATTTACGCGACACCCCAGCTTGTCATTGCCATTGATATGTCCGCAGCAATTCTTGGGGGCGCACGTGTAGGGGTTCATCAACGTTGCCTTAAGATCAGGAATCACACGGTGTTAATTGTATGACTCCCGTCATCTGCGTCAAACTATCTTTGTCATTTTTTCGCATACGTTGAGGTAGATTTAAAAAACGCTTGTTTATCAACATTGGTTTCACAATTTTTTTAATCGGTGAGGAGTAAAAGGGAATTTGTGTTTTACGTCCATGCGATTAAATCTTGACTCAACCTTTACTCAACACTCTTTATTCCCCGCACTGAGTAAAAAGTTTTAGAGTGCATGAATGGTTGCCCACCACTTTGGTTGATATTCTAAGTAGGATTTTTTAGAATGACCCATTTGACCTAAAGGAATTTGACCACAAAATGCTGGAACTCATACAATGCCCTAGTTAACAAGATTATGCCCGTCGTAAATTTTATGATATTTTATGTAAGGTCGATTTTGTAATCATAGACTTCATCTTTGATGGGATCACTTTGGATCGTTTAGAAAAGACTATTTTCAAATTTTAGTGATTACGACTGTACGTTATGAGCAAATGTTTTGATCACGCGGTTTGTGTGCCTCATAGAGTAGATGGAATCTGGTACACATACTGACCATAGCAAAAGTCTTGATATAAAAATTCTTATCATTTTTTATGTGTCTATCCCTAACGTCCCTTAGAGGAAAGGAAATCTGACGTTATCACGGCAAAAAAAGTGGCTCGTAGCGTTATCTGTCTTGTAGATCAAGGGCAATTCCCCCTAAAATAAGGGAAGGGGGTGGGGTTACAAGGCTTTGGATCACGAAGTCCAGGTTGTTAAGAAAGAAAAAGAAAAACACAAAAAAAAAAAAAGTCCCCCAATATTAAACACTAAGGAATGGGGGCTCCCATTCTCTACACCGGGTTTAAGGGAGATGGCATTGAAAACTAAGAACGGTGGGAAGGGATGCGATGATAAGCAAGAGGATATGGCACAGATTTGAGTTTGATTAGTGGGTAGGGTAGGTTTATGGGATGAATGGGTGATATATTTACTTGATGGCAACAATTAAAGGTCTTAAGACCTACGTTTAATCACTGGAATCAGTTACGTAAAATGATATGTATATGTTATTACTTTGTTTATGTACACTTGATGACACAAGCTGGTTGCACGTCGAATCTTGGATCGTGTTTTAATGTTATGATATCAAAAATATGAAAACAGATGGCCTGCTGGACGTGGGATGTAGTAACGAATTACATAGAATTATTGAAGGAACTCGTACATTAAATATGGTACTGAAGTCGCGTATGTCATAAATTGTTCATTAGTGGTATTATTGCAAACACTTCTAAAGGGGTTGGAGAAAGCCAATGCCTTTACAGCCTGTCTAAAAAGGTACAATCAGAAAAAAATTGGTTTGGTAAATATGAAATTTCAAAAAGAAGTCATTGTTAGTTTCTTTTTTTATAATTTATAAAGATAAAGGCAGGGCTTTCCAAAAAAATGTTTGGTTGTTTGTTTGATTAATTGGTTTTGTCTAAGTCCAGAAAATATAATCCAATTACTGCGACACACCAAAATCAATTTTGTGCTACTTTTATGCATTGGGCCAGGTTTGTTTCGCGCAGTTATACCAGCTGTCTTGGAAGCTCAAAAAAGATTTGAAAACTGACAAAAAGAAAACAAAACACAGATTTTAAAGTACACAAAGGAAATCCAGTTTTATCTGCACAAGGTTTAATAGTCAAAATAATCAGTTCAATGATAAATATCTTCTTCTTTTTATAAATAAGAAACAATACCAACAGGTATTGCACATCAATAATATGGAGCTTGGAATTTATAACAAATGGTTATCTGTAAAATCATGCCAGACGGAATGTATTGACAATCCCAAATAAAACCTCCAAATGCAAAGAAAGGGTTTTTTTTTTTAAAAATATTGCACGATCTTTGTAACATTTAGTTAATTGTTGAAGTTCAATAAAAAAAATGAAATTGGAATGGTAAAGTATCAAGGTGGTTTGTTGGTAGGACTTTGCGTTCCATGATACTTCAAGACCATAAAAAAACTCTCCTCCAGGTTGCTTTGTACGTTCAGGTTCTCTTCTTACAACAATTATAGTTCTGTTAATGTTATTCATTTTATAAAGCCAGAATATAGTCAGAAGGAATTTTGGGCACAGGGTGGAAATGGCGAAGGTACAGATTTTTCTATTGATCGATTTTGTCAATGATGACCGAAGCTAAAATTCTGGAGGGTGTGCAAAATTGCGTGCAGTTGCCATTTTCTAGAAATTCCAATCTGGCCGCTTATCACTCTCAAATTATTAAAAATGGCCTACTGTCTGCACCTAGATCCAGGTTTACAAAGCACGAGGAATCTTTTGGACCGTTATTGGAAGTGATTGATCCTAACATTACCATCAAATCCAATATGGCCACCCCTAAACCCAATAGCCCTGAAACCATTCAAGTGACCATAACTCATCAAGTAGTTTTGGTGGATAGATGGAATAAATTTCTGCGCTCTATCCCCGTCGGAAACTCAGATCTGGACACAATTTCAAGTGTGTTAAACAAGCTTACAAATCAAGATGGAAGCCAATATGCATGGCTATTTAGATCTTTGTAAAAACTACAAATGGTCATTATAGTCATTTAATATTACTGGCCGTTCATTTGATTTAGATAGGTTTGTCAAAACAAATATACCAGATACGACTTATTAATGCTCAAAGACATACATCTCATACTGTAATTTAAACTTTTTAAAAAAAAAAAACTTTTGGTGTTTTTAACTAATACACCACGATCTATCGAAATTATTATTAAGAGTAAAAAGAGCCACATTGGCCCCCATTAAACATTTTTGCATGTAAAGGAAACAGCAATTCAAGATAGAATGTTAAATGGTCAAATTACTTATTCCCATACCTTAATTGTTACACCTTTATAATAAAATTAGTTGATGTTGGTAATACATATAATTACACATATAATGTAGGTTTTACTATTGTTAAAGGCGGCTGTAGTGGGCTGTCATCTTGAAGTTTGAAAATGTCCCATTACAGAGAGAGAAAATGCCAAATAAGGGTTTCTAGTGATCACTACATGTATCATATAAGTGTAAAGCATAAAGCATGGATAGATAGGACACGGAAATTAGACTCTAAACTGCAAAAAATGTGCAGAAACTTGACGTGTTCGGATGCATTGGAAATGCATAATTCTAGAGGTGTTTTTAACGTAAACACTTGCAGAGTGTGATCATTTAACAGATTTTGAAAACACATGTAGACACATATTTTAGGGTGTACAGGCAGTATTCAAGTAGCGGCTAAATAGGTTGACATGAAGGTGTTAAGATCATTTAATGATTCTGAGTGCATATTTGACTTTGATGCAGGCCAATTGGATTTTGTGGCATAATGTAATGAGACAAATACTTCACAAAAAACTTTCTCGTGCTTAAACACCGGCAGCACCGACAATAGTTGTCTCTATCGGAAATACTTAAGGGATTATAGTGATTTTGGGACATGGTAAGTAGCATAATTGGATTTCAAAAAATGGCACTGTAATCAAATTTTGAACACCCTCCAAAAATTATTGGCTTAGGTCCGAATGAACTAAAATATATCAATAGAAAAAGTCGTACCCATTTCCATCCGATTCAGCTTGTTTAAAAATTCTACCTGACTATTACTGACATAATCTTCCACCATTACACACTGTTTTCGTATCACTTTTAGGAGTTTCTTTATGAAGTAATCCCTTTTTTAAAGAATTTCATATTGGTCAAATGGGAATAACTTAAATGTTTAACTAAGTCTTTCACACTGCACCGTTTGCACTAAACCAGAACAGTGGCACAAACTCGATGTGTGTGTCCCGCAGAGTAAAACTGGGAGTTAGCTCTCGATTAAAACAAGCAAATGAGATGAACACAAAATACGGGAAAGTCTGGTCTTTTTCTTTAATTGATGTACAAAACGATCTTACTTTTGTTGAGATTAATATTGGTGAAAAAAATCGGTTTTTGATGGTACCATTTTTTGAGACAGGATTGTAATACCATACATTTTTGTAGTACGCAATTTTGTTAAACTTTTATTTCCGGAGGTTTTGTATCGCTGCAACAATAATCCCATAGCACAAGTTACCACAGGAGGACAAGGGCGTGGCATATTATACGGCCTAGTTTGAGTTGAAGGGGGTCGGTTAAGGCATTCTCATTTACACCAGGTATTTTGAACCTTCAATACCAAAAAAAAATTCATAAAAAGTCGAAATTATATGTAATATGCTAAAAAAATAGACGGGCGGGGCAGGAATTTTACTTTTCGCACAAATATAAAACTGACACCTTCAAAAAATTGTTACATAAATAGGAGAAATACGCAAGTGTTTATAAAGCATGTGCGTCCGTTGGTTTGCCAAAGGGAGTTCTATGTGGGGTTGTGTTAAACTGGGCAACAGTATTTTTTCGGCCGCACTGCGACGGTCGGTAATAACAAAATCATTACACCCATTATACTCACATTTGAAGTTTGGTGGTACCATGTATGTAGACTTCTTCCTATGAAGGCCATGCAACTTAAAGCGCACTGGTACATTTTCATGAATATGAAATGTCTTCAATTTGCGCACAAATGTGTTTAGGCATTATAATTAGAGGCTAAAGACATCCAGGGAATTTGTTGGCGCACTTTTTAGTTGCCGTAACTTTAATCATCAAATGTGGTCTATGCATAGAAAATTTGTTTTTTTTTTTTTGTTTTCATAAATGGAATGCTGGATTGAATTTTCCATTAAAATTCCTCAGTGAAAATATTATAATGTGGAAGAAGTTTAAAGAGGGACTCTGAAGAGAAAAATAAAAGCACAGGCTTCATGGTAGATATGGGTTTATTGGACCAACCAGAAGTCGAGTCTCAGAGGATTGGGGATGCAGGATGTTTAATGTTTCATCATGTCATTTATGTTGACTTGTCAAGTTGTAAACGCTCCACATTTCAGTCTGAAAGATTTATATGGTTCAAAAAGATTGCATATTCAAGACAAACCAAAAATATTTGCGTTCACAACATTGCACAGCGAGGAAAAACAATACCCT
>JAMKCH010040693.1:0-12816 GCA_023653785.1 Ophioderma brevispina | reverse complement strand
GTGAACGGACGGAATGCCCCCTTTGGCACACCAAATACTTTTGATGGATCCCTTTTTCTAGATATGGAGACTGTACCTTGGTCAAGGCGGTCCTAAATTATTTCACCACCGACCGGTGCAGTGCTACGGTCTTCATTGTCATTCGGAAATACAATTGAAAAGACGGAGAGTATTGGGATTTTGATGAAAGTAATACTCATGATTCAGACTTTCATGCATAAAGGGACATCTTGAACCAGACGACAAAGAGCCGCCCAACCTTCCCATACTGTGATATCTTTGTTGATTTCATATAGTTCTTGATGTGATATTGATGTGCAGTCGCTATCACCAAGACTTTCGTGCACCCATTATACACAGAGAGCTGGGAAGCACTAGCACCCTGGTTCTTTGCCAGGAACCACAAGATTTTTCAATCCTGCATCAAATTGTTTCCTTCCTGAAAATTTAGAGGGGATGTTGGACATTCTGACTATGAACAGTTATCCCCAAAAGTCCATCAAATGTCCCCGCTCTTAAGGCCTCTGGTTGGACTGCTAGCTACTACTCAGGATATTGACAACTCCTGAAACTATTGTAGCCCTTGCTACCCACCCCCTGAAATATCCAAGGTCCGTAGATAACTGCTGAAGTATGGCTGCAGGAAATTCCTCTAATTGCTCAGTGAACTGCAAGTGGCTCGCCACTCACCACAAGATTTTTTGCTCTGACTTTGTGTTCCTTGTCATGGAAAAGGTTTCCAGTGACTGGGGACCCATAACTTCAATGTTCAGGTTTTTGAATTTGGGGCAATTGTAATTTGAATTAACAACACTGAAGAAGTTTGACCTGGAAATTTCATTCCAATCACATTCTTTCTTGGTTTGCATGACAAGTCATAAAAACACACCCCCCCCCCCCCCCCCCCCCCCCTTGTGGACGTCCACACAAAAGGTACTTTGAGTTACTCGTGTTTTAGTACCAGTCCCTTTTGGGCAAACTTTATTAGTGTTTTTAACAGATCCTTTACACACTCAGGCGATTAAGCTGAAAAAAAAAACAAAGATAAAATCATAGCTGGTCATCTATAGGGTTAAATTTCCCAAAGATCACCTTGTGGACGTACGTTGCGAAATGTTTCATTTAGTTACATCCTCAACAACGAAATTCCATCATTTCTTAATAATTGAACACAGATTCTTAAAAAGACATACTGTATTTTAAATCAAAGAAGTTATTACCAACTTTCAAATTTGCAATCTCTGTTTAAATAACATCAAAAAGTAGTAACACGGGCTTGATAGTGCCATTTTGGGAAATGTACGCAGCAGCATGCCACTTTTTGACATATCCAAACAAAATCTTACCTAATTTTGTGAATTGAATATTCCATTTTGTTCATGAAACTACATAGTTTTACCTTTGGATTGAAACAAAAAATCAGTTATTTGGATGATTTTCTTTTTTTACAATGTCAAAATTTGTTTGACTAATTACGGAACTGCCCTTATTGTATGCACACGCCATGTGGTGGAATTGTATAAGACCAAATTTGTTGAAATTTAATATCAAATGACCTCGCAATGCCTTTAAAGACCTATTATGACCCCAAATGCTAAGAGACCCTACTAAAAGTATCTTTAAGACAATCTTAATGTTCCATCCAGGCTTTAATTTGATACACACCTGATAGGTTTCTGAGGAATTTTTCCATTTTGACATAAGTAAGCAATATGCAAAAAGGGGGCGGGGCTATGACGTCATTCATTAGGTCCGATTTTGGGAACCCCTTCTAAGTTTTCTTTGTGTACCCCAAGGATGTCTGTTGCCAGTTTCATTGCTTTTGTCCAGAAGTGCACGATTGTTATGGTTATCTACTACACTAACATGAGGCGAACGCTGATCCACCTGCACCAACATGTGCCTTCAATCTTTACCCGGAAGAAATCATTTTCAGCAGCTTTACCTTTAGATGCGAACATAACATCATTACCAAAATCAGGGCTTTCGAGTTTTATTTAAAGACACCTAGTAATTATGTAAAATGTTTCTGTTGGCACCTTTTTTTCAAAGGCATTGATCGATATGAATGTAACCTAACGTTCAGTATTTTAGTACGTTGGGATTCCAGGAGTGATACAAAGCAGCAAAGACGACAGGAATAGGTTTTGGTACGCTTTGCTTTTTTAAAAGTATTTTAATTAATGACAAATCATAATTAAAAAAACCATATAATTAAAAAAACGCAAACTACTCCGGCTAGCGGTGGGGGAGAGCGGGGGCCACAGCTCCAGCAAGCCCTGTTTATAATTACGAATGACACTTTCAGTGAATTCACTCGAAAGATTCCAAATATTTGAAATTTTGTAGGAATAGTGTAAAAGTGACGGAGAAGTCTATGGATTCTCATAAGCTATTTTTTCCAACTAAAATATGAACAGAAAAAGGAATAAAACCGCAGTCTCCAAAGATATGAATGTGCACATTTAATTACGTGTTGTGGTAAGTATCCGTATGATACGGATAATATACTGTTACATACATTTAAATCTTTTCGTTTTTTTCGATTTTCGGTTAGAAAATCACTGATAATATTCTTTGACGGTGGCAATGAATTTGGGATTTCTATTTTACCATAAGAAACGTGTTCCAAAGTTGCACATTACAAAACAAAGAGTTCAGAAATAATATTTTTCAGCACAAAAAACGTGCTAATTTGTTCTCAGGCTCCTGCAACCAACCAAAAACAAAAACCCTGCCTTTTAATCCAACTCCTCCAAAGAAACAGTGAAATTTAAATTGGATTTTACCTTAAATTATAACCATAATCTTGAAACGTTTTTTTTTCTGGAATTACAAAGCAATTGCATTTTCATCATGTATCTATTCCACTACATCTACATCGATCCTTTTAAATTTCGATATCAACACGTACATCTCCTCTTCACTCTGATACCCTCGGCAATATGAATATGATGTGACGTGACAACTAATGAAATCAAAACCCTAATTCAATAGGCGGCCATGCTGTAGGGCCGAAGAGAGCCACATTAAATGATTACAATACAACGCCCCTGTTCTTGAATTCCAGAATGCTCAATGTACAGGTGATCTATTATACTCCTGGTATTTCCATATAGAGCAAGGCATATTTTATGCTAATCGCCAATTGGTGACGTCATATTGCAGAGTGTCTACCGGAGGGTCCTACAGGTCTACCGAATGCATTTCTATGTGCCGCTGTACTAACGCAGACGACACTGGAAATCTTGACTGCTTGTATCGTATTCCAAATGAGACTCATTTTTGTGACCATTTCAATGCTTTTGGTCCTTCCTAGTTCTTTTTATTCCACCAAGGTATCTCGAAGACACTTCAAGAATGAGTCGCACTCATTCTTTGTATGTTGAAGAGACACATAAACTGTTCCCATTGGATTGAGAAATAATCCTCTCTAGAATAGGAAATGAACAACAATAAAACATTGAAAGTATGTAGAGTAGAATTTTTTAAAGATTACTTGGTACTGAGACAAATTATTTCTTAGCTAGGCGGTCACCAGGCTTCCGCGATTAACTGGCTTGTCTTTCCCCTGTACCCACATGGCCCCTCCCCGTGGGGCCCAGGGCCCAAACGTAGTTTCTCTGCAAGCAATCCCCAAGACTAGGGGACCATGCAAGTTTCACGGTCGGCCGATGTCCCATTACGGAGAAGCAGCTCCGGACACACACAAACGTAGAAACAGAAGTCTTTTTTTTCGTTAAGCAGAAAGAGAATCTTGTAGAATCTTCTTCGAGGAAGTGATTGTCTTAAAATGTAAAGGACGATGTGTGCCTTTCCCGAAATACAATTTGAAAGTGGTTCGTCAAGAAGGACCTCGAAATGGTTTATTACTGGTTGGTAATATTTTAGTATCAGGAATAACATTCTAAAAATCTAAGAAATCTATACATTCTGACCGTTTCATATGTTGACCCCTGTAAAAACTTGCCCGTATCACTGCTTTCCGGCCTTTCTTAGACTTTCTTTTATTTTTATTACGTTATTCCAATATCATATACCACCAAATTCTGTTTGTTACCGTTATTTGAGGTTGTGGCGCTATTTTCAAAATGTGTCGCCCGTCTATTATGTTTGGAAGCAGGAGGAATCCAGAGTATCGGGAAGAAACCTGTCAGAGCGCGCTTCAACTGGAAATCAATTACATGTTATAAATAGCCTTTGTCCTGACCCGAGGATCGAACTAGGGAGCTAACTGCTCCCTCCGATACATGAAACATTTACTGGGAATTGATGCTGGACTTCCCAGCAGTTTCTCTTCCAATTAATCAGCCCGAGTTAGGTTAGTTGGAATCAACGAGGGGCACATAGCATTTCGTAAATGGTGAAGAGTTGAATCATTCATGTTCCTCATTTATAAAAGTCATACCTAAATAATCCAAGCATTATGTGTCTTCTTTGATCAACATTTTCAAGTTCTTTTTGTTCCCTGTAATCATGTACCATTCTCTAGTATGAAGAATTTGAGCTAATGGGCCATCTCCGATAACGTGACCTATAAAAACAATAAACATAATGAATTCAAGAAACGTTACTCTATTACTCTCTAATGCATTTATACTCCAAATTTATTTTGATACAAAGCATACAAAGTATATAAACGTAAATAGTTATTAAGTTGTATCAATGCAGAATAAATAAACAAATAAACAGCAACCCAATAAACACACAGGATTAGAAACGTTGCGATCTCGGATATGTAATGAACTTATTTAACTCAACGTTAAAACTACAAAAGTTAAGAATTTGTTCAGGAGGATTAATTAACTCTTTTCAAGAAATTTCTGAGACCCGGCGGTTAACATTTCTTTTTCTAAAACATTAACACTTAAGTGACCGGGGGTTCCTAAGGACCCTCCAAATTGTTTTCTCTCTTCGCGCTGGCCGCTTTGCGCGTGTGATTTGACGACGAAATTTTTCTGTCATTGTCTGGAATCTTTTCTACCAAAATAATTAAAATCGACCAAGCCGTTAATGAGTTAATTAGGGAGGGTCCCATGGACCCCCCCACCCTGGGCACTACGGAAGTCATTTGAGACCCATACTTTATTAAAATCAAAGAACCAACCCAATTTTTTTTTGCTGATATTTGTTCACACATACATAAAGACAACCCAATTATAGTAACAGTAAAAATAATATACCTTTATGTGCTGAAAACAAACAATTTCATTGTGGACGTTGCTAAACCGTTACTGTACAAAGTCTATGGGAAAATGACGTGTATTTTGCAACCCCCGTAAAAAATACAGGATTCCCTAAAACTGCAAGTTCTGTGTTAAAATATTATTTGGGTTCTTCTGATATCAACACCAAATAAGTTTTCAAAAAGTTTGATGTAAGCGCAAAGTCATTTGATTTTCCGTCTTGTTGCCCATTTTCGAGTGTTTTGAAAAACAAGTTTTGACCCCTAATTGCAGCCCAAATAAAACATTTCATTTTTTATTGCTGATTGGGGGTTGTCTTATGATTCCACATGATGGTATAAATTTAGTCCAAAAATTCCCCCGGGAAAGTGGGTTCCTTAGGGGGGTCCCATGGACCCCCCCCCCCCCCCGGGCACCAACGGGAGTGAAAACCCCTGGCCACTTAAGTGTTAAGACATAAAAATTAAGGTGCCAATAAGGGCCCAAAGAGTGTCACATTGACACAAAATCACACAAATTGCATAAAATAGATACCAGTGAGATAGGTTGAACAGTTTTGGTGGTTTATGACTTCTCTTCCTTTTTTGCTTTAAGCTCATTAATTATTCATCAGCTAGTTTATATTTAGTTTGCTAACGATACGCCATTCATTTATTTTGACTCATTAAAAATATTATCAACAAATTATTTTATTTAAACGCTTTAATATCACCAAATTATGTTACTGTAGCAATGTAGCCAAATACTTTCAAACAGTTGTTTTTGTTTGAAAAAGAACAAACAAAAAGGAATTTTTTGATACCTGTCACGCCAACAGAATCCAAGCATTCCGTCATTCCCTCTCTTAAATAAACACCAATTTCGTGTAACTTCTCATATGTATCTGTCACATTTGATAGAGAACAAAATATATATTACAATAATTACATTAATGCTTGTTTTTAGTTGCCGTAAATGTGTTTGAAAAGTTCCAAATAATTCTAAAAGTCTGTAGGGTTTACGGTAGGTTCCGATCAAGCTTCGTTGAGAAGGGTAATTCCTATATGTCAACCATTATTCTTCTTCTTAGCACGTCCACAAGTCATTGGTAATGGCTTATGTTGTATCAGGATTTATTCAACTGAGTAAGCTGATCCGGGGCCGCGTGTATATATGATACGAACGCTCCTAACATGGCCCCCAATTGATGCGGGATGTTCCCCAACAAAAACGGAATACCTAAAGGGCACTCTTTTTCACAGCTTTATAAAGCATAATTCAAATTCAATTGGTCTATAAACCTCATTTGTTAGCTTTAATAGATAAAAAAAGAATGAAATTGGTTTCAGACGTGTAAAGTTGTGGCTTGGCTCATTAAACAAAGATACCACAATTTCATTGTATCCATGACGTCAGCTATTTCACTTATTTTAAATTATAACGACTACAACAAAAGATTTTTTGCCCCACGGTGATTGATTAATTCCCGAGTTCTTTAAGCTATTTATTAAGTGTGATGAATCTCATGAGCTACTTACATTTATTCAGAATTGAATGTTATTTTTAAATGATCAGTATTGATGCAGTAATTCGCAATATCACCCACCCTCGCAAGGTTTTGAATGCGAAAGCAACAGCTAACCATTTTGAACCATTTTCTTCAGTTGATCTTTAGTATTTTGAATTTATGTACCTCAGACCTTCAGCTAACATCGGAGATCTATGCATCCAAATAACTGCTGCATTGTTTACACATCATGTCAAACAAAACATTCCTTTTTCAAGATTACCATTTCTTCCGAAAAGAGAAATGACCATTGTTACAACAATGAACCAAGTGAAGAATGAAAGATTATAGCAAAGAAAGCAAAACTATACCATATCCTCCAGTCAAATCTATTACATTTCTAATCTAATAAATGATAAATAATAGTACATGGGGAAATGTAATTAATGTTTTGGTTTAGGTTTTTTCATTATACAATTTTGACCAGATTTTACCGGAAGTGGTCAACATTTTGGTGTCAAAAGAAAGCTACTATTTATCTCATTTACCCTGTGAAATATTAGAGCCAAAGGATGTTTGGTTTGGAAGTTATGAGCGAAAATGTGCCCCATTTTGGTCGACCAATATTAATTTTACACAGTACTCTATGGGGCTTACAAAATCACGTTTTCAGCTTTCGCATCTAAACGGATTGAAATATCGGCGCGAAACTTTACAGATGGGGTTTTGGAGTGAAGGCCAATCTACCAAGATGAAAACTTCATATCGATAAATCGGGCCATCCCCCTTTAAATCAAGCCGTTTTCGGTAACAAAATAGAAATAAAGGGATTGCAGTGTCATTTATAAGCTCATAATGTATCCTCGGCCAGAAAAAACTGTCCTCGGACACATTATTCACCCACAAATGTATCTGCATCACCCTTTATTTCTTAGTGATGATGCATATTTACGCATAGCGAGAAACTCAGACCACCCAAATAATAAAATGAAAAACAATACATATCTATGGAAATGGTTATAATTCGAACAATACTGAAGGAGTATATACATGGGAAGGGAATGCGAGCCAGAAAACTACTTTGTTTGCATTTTTTCTTTGATGGAAATCGTAATCAATTGTGACCCCATCCATAGGTTTTGCGTGTGTGCAGGGCCGTACGCAGGATTTATTTGGGGGGGGGGGGGGTGGGGGGGGGGTGCGGGACTTCGAACAAGTGGACCTTTTTTCGGAAAAAAGTTGACCCTTTTGCTAAAAGTGGACCTAACATCCTAAAAAATGTCCTTTTTGGGACTGTTTGAACCTTTAATCACCAAAAAGTGGACTTCTTGTCAACATTTCTCTAAATTTTGGACCTTTTTATCACAAAAATCAGTAAAAAGTGGACCTTTTGCCCTTTTGTGGAAGTTTGGGGGGGGGGGGGTGCGCCACACCCCCCCGCCCCCCCCCCCCCCCGGCGTACGGGGCCTGCGTGTGTGTGTGTGAAGTTATGGTCAAGTTCAATATTTGGGGAGAAAGACAGAACATTTGGGATGTGGCATCCAGAAATTAAGAATCTTAAGCCACAAAAATAAATCTGGAAGCTACACCCCCAAATTTTCTGTAAAAAAGCATCTTAAAATTAATTATAATTAAATTTACACACAAAACCTAGGACTGACGTCATAACCGAACGCAATTTCCTTCGAAGAAAAGTCGCGCGTCTCTTTCTTACCAGGTTGTTTGTAAATGTCAAGCGCCGCCAACGCGGCTGCGCAACTGATTGGATTACCACCAAGAGAGGACGCTGTCCATACGTAACGCTCGTCTTTATCCATAAGATCCTCGCTTATAATTCTATTAAAACAAAAGCATTTGAATTTTAAATCAAATGAAAACTCAATAGCAATTCTGGTGATCATGGTGATAGTGTCCACATTATGCTTGATTAATTCTAGTGGGGGATTATGATACTAAGGGGTTGCAATTTCATGTTTGTCTCTGATACAAAACTTTGATATTATCAATAAAGTATTAGTTATTACATTTTAGAATTGAAGGACCTATGTTGTGTATAATAATATTTAGTATAAATCTTAAGTGTGGGTTATGTACAATATTCAGGAAAAGCTGGGAAAATGTCTACGAAACCGGAATATATCAGTCTTAAAGAGACATGAGGACATTTCCAGAAAGAAGCGCCCCATTTTTTTTCGAACCCGGGTTTTTGCATATTTGTAATACTTACCGATGTATTAGATCGCACCTATGCCGTAATAAGATGATGATTTAGTATTTTCTGTCGTGCACGACAGAAACTCAAAGCCAATGGACGATTCGATCGCAGGGGGGTAATTTCAAAACAAGGTTTGCGGGTTTTCTATTGTACTTGTTTTTCCAATAGAACTTCGAAACGTTCTCGGTAGGTGGTCTACAACCAATCTAGTGCATTTTTTGTGAAATTAGTATTCTCAAAAAATCTTCTGGCACTTTAATTCACTTTTTACTTGGCATGCTTCGGCACATATTTTGAAAAACACACTGCCAATGTGTTGCCTAATTTGCATATCAAATTGATTGATTGAGAAGCAATGTACTTAATATTATGTCTAAATATTTTTATACCATAGAATTAAACGTAATACATCACTTCATTATTGCCCGTTTTCCTCCAAACACTCCTATCGGATAACCGCCTCCCAACGCTTTTCCATATGCCACGAGGTCCGGAACTATCCCATAATATTCTTGTGCTCCGCCAAGAGCTAGTCGGAAGCCGGTCACAACTTCATCAATATAATAAGCAACGCCATTACGATCTGTCATGTCCACGTAAACTACCAAAAAGCCTGGCTTGTTGAGAAATAAAGGGAATACTCAGCCTTCATCAAGGATTCAACAAACAAAATTTAAAATCTATAGCCTAAATCCTACATTTATTCACTTTCAAAGGATGAAGATGGTATTATAATTATTGCAGGATAAACACATATCGTAGGCCTCATTAAAGATAGGACCTCAGAGATTTTTTGAACCAATCCCATAATGCCTTACACCTGAATTAACTGTATTGTACTAATGCCCATTCAGTACTTAGTATTAAAAAGTGTTCAAGAAGATTAAGACCACAAGACATGTCATGATCATACTAAATGCCAAATACAAAAAAAACTAGCGCATTGGTGGCTAAATGAGTGTAAGTCGGGTTTTTATGTGGATTTGTGTGGCTGACAGGACCTTTATATTGAAATGGAAATTTCCCAAACCTGGTGCATTGTGATGTGGGTTCAATACACTACTCAACAGTTCCGCCCAGTTCATCCCGACTGAATCGTTCTATTTTGTCAGAGAATAAACACGTCGATACACCGCTACGAGCCCCCTGGCAACCGACGGTTGAGTGTCGAACCGGAAATTTCTATTTATAACAACTAGATAGCGTACGCCTGCGTTGAAGAATAGCTGCGGCCACCGTACCGTGTTTTGAAATTATAATAGCATTCGGTCATCCATTCGAACACGCCCGCGTACGCGCATATGCGCCGTAACCTGTTGCCTGGAAACGGTTACATCGTTCTATGCAAATGCTGAAGATATAATAAATTGGGTCCTCCCGCTATGTAAAATCAGGGAATATATGAATAAATTGGTCACCCCACTGCTATGGACATAGTACGCACTGCGGAAAGAGGTTACGCTTTTGATCTGGCGTTCGCTATCTATTGTTATTAGAAATCGGTGTTTTGAACCAACCTCTTAGGGGTTTCCTTTTATGACTGTGGCTGGTATTCTTAAGGGTACACACCACCCATTAAGTGGACAGAGCCTATATCGGTCCGAGGTTTATCACGACTGTAGTACCGCTTTTGTGTATAAATTGTGAGATATTCTTAGTAATTTCTGGATTTTGTTGACCAAATTTGATTTAACAGATAGGAGTGAATGTATACTGACCATTTTTGAAGAAAAAACCTCGAAATTTTAATGAAATCTATGTGATCGGCGTATAACACACAATGCGCATGCGAGGCTAAGAGTCGGTAGTGAACCCGCGAAAATAAGGCATCTGTCAATATCAGTAATAGCTAAAAAATCTAAACCTAATTGTATCTCAATTTTTGATATGTTGTAGAGAAATCTATACTGGTTGTATTCATATAATCGTATTTTCCAAACCGAGCGGTAACTCGAGTTATAGTCATTATTGTGACCATATTTTACAACTAAAGTCTATGGCGCGTGCAATGGTGGGTGATTACCCTTAAGGCGCGCAAAGCATGTTGCTAGTCTCGTTATACAGCCGTTTGGGTTGGTTTGGTACAGCAAAAACAGCTTTTTTTTATCTATCTTTATATTTTCTAAACCACTTATAATGTTTAATCAGAACAAAAATTATTGGGGTTTCTCTTCGTATTGCTCCTTAGGGCAAACAAAAGCACTATTTAACAAAAATACGGCTCAAACACGCGCAGCATACTGCCGTTGTAAGGGTAGCAACGGATATTCTCCCAAAATCGCTAGTAGGCCTACATTACAGGCTTTTTTTATCGATTTTTATTCTCTATTTTAACCTCGCAATCTTTGTAATTAATATATAAGGAGGTCCTATACGATATTTCAAAGAATAATTATATAACACTTTCTCATTTCCCTTTAACTCCTAGATTTTATACCATTTAATGAGGTCGGGGGGGGGGGAGAATCGCAGTGTGCTAACGCGCAAAGTTTCTTTTTGCAGATTAATTATAGTTGGAAAAAGCCCCCCCCCCCACTTTCTGTTGGAAAGGGGGACAAATATCAAAATGGGTGGGTTGTACTAGAGAATAAAATTTTGGACACGTTTATGAAATCGTTTTATACTTTTTAATTGTTAGGTTGATTTGTCCATTCTGAGGCAGATTTTTTTAGAGAATTTTGCACTTAAAAGGGCTTCGAATTTGCACCGAAAAAGGGCCTTGACTAAAACGAGGCAAAAATTAAAAACGGTCTTTTTGTATGTTGTTTTGCTTTGGCTCCAACATGCATAACATGGCGAAAATCACATTTTAATTAATCTGTTAACCTAATTAAAATTGTCATACGGTTTTTAAATTCAAGGTTAAAACTGTTTTACACACCATCGCAAAGGTAAGGTAACTAAAAAATTATAATTCTTTAAGGCCACCTAAAGGTGCCGTCGGAACTTGGATAGGCTTTCAGTTTAAGGAGTGGTCAAAAAATAGAGGAAAAACGAACGCGTAAACTTAAAAATTCGGTCAAAAGTGAGTGGTGCGTATCGGCGGTATTTTGAGAATCCATATCTACGAAAAACTAAAAATGCTAACGAAGTGAACGTCGACGACTCAAGTTAACTTTTTAGTAGACATCTTTTGACCATCATTAATGTGGGGTCAAAAAATAATACTCGCTTATTAAGGGTACCACACCACCATTAGAGTGGACAGAGGCCTATATCGGTCCGAGGTATCACGACTGTTTACCTCTTGTGTGTATAAATTGTGAGATATTTCTAGTATTCTGTGATTTTGTTGACCAAATTTGATTTTAACCAGCTTAGGCGTGAATGCATACTGACAATTTTGAAAAGGAACAAACTCGAAATGTTTAATAATCTAAGTGTGATCGGCGTATATAAACACACCAAGGCGCATGCGAGGTTTTAGAGTCGGAAGTGAACCCGCGAAAATACAGCATCTGTCAATATCAGTAAATATCTAAACATCTAAACCTAATTGTATCCCAAATTTTTGATATGTTGTAGGAGAAATCTCTACTGGTTGTAATAGAATCCGTAATTTCCAAAACGAGAGGTAACTCGAGTATAGTCATTATTGTGACCATCAGTTTACATACAAAGTCTATGGCGCGTTCAATGGTGGTGTGTACCCTTAAAGGGAAAAACCAGGGAACAACATCAATGGGGAAACACACCAATACGAGATCAATCAGGTCTGAGCGCGTTAATGTCGTGTTCAATCGTTCATTTGAGTACGCGCAGTCGAGCATGTGAACATCCGGTTGCGGGTATTTCAATGACAAGTAACGCTGGCAATAAAGTTCAAGGGAATTTTACTATAGGGACATGGGAGATTGTGCTGACAACAGATTACTGGATCAAGTCTAGGGCCAACAACCCCGCAGGCATATTTTTCTTTGAAAATTCAG
>JAMKCH010040692.1:0-13627 GCA_023653785.1 Ophioderma brevispina | reverse complement strand
ACATTTGTGTGCAACATCTGGAAGGATGGCGTATTCTACCTACAGCAATTAAAAATTATTACAATCTCTTGTTAACTTTGTCGTTTGTGTTTATTATAGTCCATAGTAAAACAAGTGCAAAATTTACAGGAGAAACCCGAACAACAAATAATATTATACAATATACTATCTCCTAATTATGACCAAATAGCGATGGTTTCATCACACATCATCGAAAAACGTAATTAATTAACGTACAAATCATTAAACCTCTGTCTGAACATGCGCTATTTCAAATTTGCGCTAGTGTATAAACGTGTTATGTGATACGGTTCTGCATGTTTTGCATCATACATGACATGAACATATGAAATACCCATTACAAGCGTCACATGTGAAATTGTGTATGACGCTACTGTGCCGTCCATATCGGCGTAACACATAATATATCCCATATACACTAGCGCGAAATTTCATAATACGCATGGTCAGACAAAATGATTTAATTCATTTTAATGATTAGGTAAATTCAAGATTAGCCATTAGACCACTCGATATGTGTTTCAATAATTATATTTTTATAACATAACTTGTATGAGCTATTAATTTAAGTATAGCGTTTTCATCCTTTACAAGTCTTTAAGTCTTTCCTTTAGTCCAGACAGGGTGTAAAAAAAAAAATTTTGAGAGAGGGATTTCTAGGAGTTCAGTTTTTCACAATTTTAATTTCAAAGGGGCATTTCATGATTAAAGAACCTTGTCTCCCTCGATTTACCTCACAGAACATAGATTTTATATAATCAATCCGAACTGTTGGCCCAAGTGTAGCATGTGTGCCTAATCTTACTTGCAATTCGATCTGCTCTAGAATCCTTATTTGGTATTTTCTGTCCGTAAACTGACAGAAATAAACAACAGTGGCATGGGGCAGCGGGAATATAACTAATTCGCTCATAACATAAATACGCAACATCATAATCACTAAAATTTTTGGAAGTAAACTTTTCTTGAGGATTCAAGTGAATCATAACAAAAATAATGTGCCTATGACACCAAATGCACCTTAGAATTCTTGACTGCAATGAGAGGGAATTGCAAAAAAGATCGCAAAAGGAGAATTAGAATTTAATCACATTAGTGTATCAATTTTCTGTCATCCGCGGATTCTTCCGTCATCCTTTTGAAAAAAAAATTGACTGCTCGTTTTACAGCTTGGTTTTTCTTCTCCACCCCCCTTCTCCACCCCTTTTCAATTTTATGATGTTGACCGATGTAAGAAGAGGTAGCAGAGACCCAGAGGGTGCTTTTGAGTCAATCCCAGAAAAAAAAAAAAAAAAAAAAAACAATGCACCATTTTGGGAATTTCACCTCAATAGGGTCATGTGGATTCCCCATAAAATCCTATCTTAAACACATAAAAATCCTGACTTTAATTTAACCCTCATTTTGCCCACACAAACGTTAGGTACTTAAGGGAGTTTTAGAGCATTACTATGAAATATCCTTGCGGTTCTTAAACTTTAAGGGAACCCTTTTATCCCTAAGTACTGACATGTTTTATACAGAAAGGATAGGAACATTGCAATGCATCATGGATTGATTCAAAACACCCTCTGACCCTCTGGCAGAGACCGCGTGACATTACAGTAATATTAAAGGCACAGTCAGAAATTTGGGAGGAAACAATTCAATTAATATCTTTACCCAGATAATCACATTTTGAACACTTTAAAGTGAAATTTACCTGGACCCTGCTAGAAGGTATTTTGAGAGCCTGTCCATTAATGGATAATGTTCAAGGTTACCATTCTAAATAAAAAGGGTTTAGTTTCATTTCAGACTCCACATTCATAGTTCACATTCTCTGTTAACACCCGCAGTGTCTGTTGCTCTTGGGGGCGTTCTCTTCCGGGAACTGGATGACCAACAATAAAAAGAAGCAAAACAAACAACCACATATTAAGAGGGTGGTATATTCCACCCAAATGTGCTGCTGTGTGAAACTAAACTATTCACAATTTTTTTAACATACTTTAAAAGATGGTAATTGACGCAGAGTGGTGACAATACGTTAACAGTTCCATTTATTAATAGTTGTTAAATAACGTTGTTTCGCTTGATGCAACTGTTGTTAATAAACTGAGGCATTGAAATAGCCTCAGTCTATACACTTAGCAATTAGGAACATAAGATACAGCGACTATTTTGTGTTGAGGGAAGTTCTGGTACTAGGAATTTTAGCAGTGACTTCAAGCGTCCTAAAAACTCATTAGTGAATCGGATGCGTTTCTTGAATTTTCAGATTATTTGTTCAAGTATATAAAACATCCCGGCACAATTTAATTTGTGTTTTTTTTTTTTTTTTTGAAGAGTTACCTTGCAGATATTCATGCAAAGCAGTTGAACCAGTCTTAAAGACCATAAGAAATTAATCTAGCCAAGTGGTAACAAACAATGTAAAATGGTTGATAGGATGCTGGAAATAATAATTTCAATAGAAGAATTACATGAAAACCCTGTTGTGGGGGAAAAGTTGCTATACATCAGTAATAACCAAAAATTGTTTTAAACAACGGGGCACTCCGACCTTATCCCTAATTGGTCCCCTTACTGGCTGATTGACAGTGTTAACACCAGTGTGGACATTCATCGTGAACACTGAACTTGATAAATCTGCATCGTTTTATAATTTTAAAAAAAATTAATTAAAATAACAAAAGTGAGACAGATGGCTGTAGTCAAACCACTGGGGACAGTGCTAATACCAGCTCAGTTGATAGATCATCTCATTTGATAGCTCAGTTGGCAATGCTCATACAGATAGTTGATTGAGCTCAGTTGGCCAAGAGCCACCATGTAGTAATACGGACGTTTTTTTTTTAACGTTGTGCTGAACAAAGTAGTTTAAAAGTTCAGTTTTGTCCCCAAAATAGCAGGAAAGGTCAATTATGGATAAGGGTATATATGGAGGTATTTAATGAATGAAACAAAAAAGTTCTTAAGTTGGGAGACAAAAATTTAGCAATCATTATGAACCCAATGTAATGTTCCAACACCTAACACCTTTAAAGTCATTGGCCTGCAGATGACAAAAAATGGGACCCAGCCAGATACAGATACATACTGCATGGTAGCCAAGAAAACGCATGGAGACCCCACCCCAAGCATGTTACAACTTTAAATTGTACTCATAAATGGTATCAATTTCATTATATTTTATTTATTTTGGGGCACATGTGGTGCAGTTGGGTCAGCATTCACCTCATAAGCGTAAGGTTATGGGTTCGAGCCCCATGGTTTGCCAATGTGTGTACCCTCGATTGACTCTCTCAAACAGGAGATAAATGGGTACCGGCATTTCTATATGCTGGGAATATAAAAAAACACTCGCGTTGTGGGGGGATGACGAACCCCAGCCTTCTTCAGCAACATTATATGATGGATTCCAAGCCCAAACGTCAAAGACAGAGAGATGGGAGAGATGGGTACTCGGTGCGGGTGCACCCAATTTACATATTTTTTTAAAATTGACTAGTTATTTGTGCAAGTATCTCAATTTGGGGTTCGAAAATTGATTATTTTCAAAAAAAACTCTTCAAGTTCTCCATCAAAATTATTGACTGTCCAGACAAATGTTGGCACGTGTCGGCTCTATAATTAACCGTTTAAGTAGAGACTCAACATTGATGATACTTTTGCTCCGACTATCAGGTTTACTTGGCACTAACAACAATTATCTTTACAAGTGGCACGGAATTAACGATTTGCTGTTTTTACCGGCCTAACGATGACGCATGCATGTGTTTTAATCACCACATATTACGTTTCTCTAGGCACTTGTGTTGGATTAGGATCATCCCTCAAACAAACAGCACTACGGGATTGCAAGTGTTTTTTTTTTGTTTAAAAATCACGAGAGATATGCTCATCTCGATCACCCTTGAATTCCTAACAGTCGCCAAAACAATTTTTTTTAGCAGGCGTGGAAAAAATGTGGCGAATATGTTCAAATCAATTGAAGTGACAATATATGTTGAAGTAATCAGTTTGAAATCAAGGCTTCATTTGTATTGATTAGAATCTTGTAATTTAATTACTGATTTTTTTTGATTGAGCAAATACCAATCAAACCTAAAAGTGATGTTAGAAGAGATGTATGTACAGTAAATTATTATCCTCTTTGAAAGAAAAAAACACTGGCGTACCAGTTAGCAGAGTCCTCCCCTGACCCCATCAAATGGTTCGTCACAAGGATGCAAGCCCCCACTTCTACCCTATCATATCTAATTCTTGGATTAGTGTTCGTATTTGGTAGATGCCCAATGTTGTAAACATTCGTCATCTTCAAATTTGATTTGTTTTCTCACCATCATTTTCAATCTCTACAAACTGTATCTTAACCATGGAATCGTCCTTTACCTCTTGCAGCCACAATTGTGAGCATGAGTGCCCTCGCAGGCGAAAGCTCAAGTGCCGTGGCAGTCGCGCACGCAAGGGTATGTTCCGTAATTTGGTAAGAACTCGGAACAAGGAGCAAACTGTCCAAACTGATGGTCACTCTACGCAACACCAACCCAAATTTGTGCGCTGTATCATTCCCAATCCGAGAGAGGGTTGAGTTTGAGAGAAAATGAGTATACTAGTTCTGCCACCAAACAAATAGGCAAAGGCCACACCTCTAATATAAAGGCAATAACGGCATTGATCTGTGATGCATTGTGGGTTAATATGATGTGGATTGCGGGGGTTGTCCTTCAATCTTGAACATGACAAGGTTGTTTTCTATGTTCAAAAAACAAAGATCACTTTGTGCACGGAGCACCGTGGTATTTTTAGGTTGTACCCAGACGATGAATTGCAATGCGACATTATAACTGATATAATAAAAACCCCCCCCCCTATTTTTGGACCAGGGGTGTGTTTACAAAACAATACGGTCTGGAATATGGCATTTTGTATTCACAACATCAGAAAATACTTAACATGGCTTTGGGTCACTGTAAAATAATAGTTGAGGTGTGACTTCTTTAGACGTTTCACTGTAAATAGCAAAACTGATGTGTTGACATTGATTCCTGAAAGCAACTGATGCCTCAAAACAAAATGACGCCAATTCACAGTATTTTCAGGCGGTAGGTATTAAGATAGCCTCCGCTCTAGACTGGAGCAACTGAGGTGTAATGGTGGTTATCGAAGGTAGCAGTATCTGTCGTCAGGGCTTCCCCAACAGAATCTTTTAATCGTCTTCCAGGAGTTCAAGCAGAGAGGTATGTTAGTACTGTTTATAAAGCATAATGCTAACTGCAACTTTATGTGTCAAGTCCAAGTGGATCAGATCAGAGTCGATTTTAAGGGACCTAGTTATTGGTAACTTTATTAAAGGGGCCTCCCTAAATTAAACTCCCTCTTATTATGAAGTGATCAGAATAATTAAATCATTTGTGACATAAATGTTGGAAAAAAAATGCCATTCCTCGTTCATATTTTAAATATGATTGTATAGTTAACCCCATGGCCAGTAAAAGCTGATTGATTGATATTCATAGGGGTTGTGAGTAATGAGCCATCAGGAAATCTCATAGGTACATTCACAGATATAGGTCTATTTGATTGGTTACTCAGAGGAGAAGGTCTGTTATATCATATGTACTTGGCCAATCAGATCTACTGGTAAGAAAAGTGGGTATGTCCTCGGGGGTGTAAGGTATCCCAATAATCGGGTGTGAATGAAATCAGCCTCTGTTAACCCTCGTCGTGTACCGAAGGGGGGGGTGGTTACCACCCCCCTTCAGGTGTTCCCCCCGTGCTTGTTAAAACCCCCTTCTGTTGGGGCCCAAAATTATTTAATTGTAAGTGTTTCAAGGGTATGTTCAGCTCCTTTTAATCCAAAAAAAACAAACCCACGGGGTGTAGGTAAGATAAAGGGTGACCCAAAGTGATGGATGGCGGGGTGTAACCACCCCCCCCCCCGTCTACCTCTTCTCCCCTTCGGAAGAGAAGTACCAAAATGCCTACAACAACACAGGAACATCAACCGACACTGATTTTGAGTAACAATAGATAGCTATGGTCATCCTTCTTTCCATTATACCAATTTAGATGGAGTACATCATGCCTAGCATTAGTCACACAATGAGTCATTAAAGTTAGCAGTCAGCAAAATGCCATTCAATAGACACCACAGTTGAAAAATTCAATTTTCGGCCAAAAAGGTTGGGAAATCAGATTTTCATGCGGTGGTTTTGACTCACTTGAGGGAAATGACTAGTTTTATAAATGGACACCATTTTAGAGCTATAATATAAGGTGTTTGAAGTCGCTAAAATTGTGAAATATCCATTTTTTACACCCTATAGTCAGTATTTTCGTACTCCTCAACATATGACGTAATGGTGACGTCATAATTGGGGATGTTAGTACTTATTTTGGTACCCAATGGAAAGAAGAAACTCTAAGCTATCCTTGGTACCCAAATTTACAGGCTAGGGTGTTTCAGTAACGAAAATCACGGTGGGGTGATAACACCCCCCTTGGGCAATTTTGTTAAAAAAATGGCTTTTTCCCCAAAGGTAGACGAGGGTTGGTTTAAGAGGATTTCACCATTTTGCAAGTGTTCGTAGTGCAAAAATGTTTAGCTTTTTCTTTGATTTAAGATGTTTGGGATTTTTAATCCTTTTTTCACTCTTTTTCTTCACTTTTCCGTGTTTTTTGCCATGGCCTCTCACACCTCTGATATAATTCAGACAGTATTCTCATTCTTGGTTTGAGATGTGAAAGAAAAAAGGTCCATTAACGAATGACTTAACTCAAGGTGTTAACGGATATCCCAGTTAAAAAGTGGGGAGGAAGGAAATTTTCGCGGCGACATAATTTTCGCGCTTTTCGCGCACTTCTGAGCTGGCGCGAAATTAAAAACTCGCGAAATGTTTATGTTGTGTGTAGGTCTATGTGGGATAGCTGAAAAGGAGCGATTAAAACAAGCAAAAATGTAAAAATTACAGAAACGCTGAAAAAAACCTTACCACTGCGCGAAGGAAAATTATCACTTTTACAGTACTTAGCCATCGCGAAGGCGAATTGAAATCCCTAGCGTAAAATGCTATGCTCCGCCCATGAATATCGTACTAGCGTTGGAGTGATCGTGATTGAGTTGAATTTGAAAGAGTCAACTGGCTGTGTCAAGGTCGCTTGGCATGCTAGCGACTTATCAATTACGATATCGGCTCAGTCGCTTTCACAATCAGCGACGGAAGTGATGTCATTTAAAAAAAAAAACTCTTTTCTTTTTTTAAACATCTTTTTTTGGATAGTGTGTTTTTAAACTCTTCTTGGGAATTGCATGCCATTGGATTACAGACTAAGAAATTAATAATGTGTGTTTTTCTGATCAGAATGAACTGCTGACTCCTAATGTTATTCCAAGGGCGGTATGATGGAAAGAAAGCAGTAGAAAAAATGGTAAGTCAAATGTCAAAATTACCCTGTAAAAGGATTATGTAACTAGTATTGCAAACTGATCCTTATTGTCAAATTAAACAATTGTAACGTCTGTCTCTACCTTTCCTCAACAAAAAGAAAAATGCCTTTTACCATTCCAACCTTCAAGTACTAGCGCCAAGCAAGAATGGACCCAATGGAACATGTCTAATTTTGATTTGTTTTGTAAAATTCTCAGTTACCATATCACCTCAAATGTCTTAGCAACTTAACCCTTTTTTGTAATGAACATTACACATTCCCTCGGTTTTTCTATTCAGATCAATGTCTGGAGATCGACCCTAACCTGTTACCGTATGGCCAGGCAAGATCTTCTTCCGTGCTGGAGTCTTGGCTCACCTAGAGGAGGAAAGAGATCTCAAGTTAACCGACATCATCATCCGCTTCCAAGCTCACTGCCGTGGGGTGCTCTCCAGAAGGTAAGAGAATGGCGACATAGAGTGAGAGCGAGTGTGTGTGTACGTGTGTGCGCGTGCATGCATGCGTGCATCCATGTGTTTGCACGCATACGTGAGTGCTTGTGCTTTTCACAAGCAATGATACACTTTGAGCCACAGCTACTTCCGTGGGGCAAGTGACTGCACTATCATGTGCGCAACAAGAAGTTGCACATGTCACCCTCTCGTGTGACACAATGTGGCATGCCTCACGCTGATGCACATTGTTACTCACTTATCCAACTCCAACCAGGCAATATGGAAATATATTGCATGGCTGTCAATAATGAAATTACATTATTCATGTCTACTGAATAATAAAAGGAAATATAGTGTGAAAATGAGCAGGGGTATGCAGTATTTCTATCCTAGGTATTGGCAGTTCACAAACTACCCCAGTGGTTTAGCCTTCAGAAGTAGTGGTCAATACTACCAATACTTAAGAATAATTTGCTAACCTGGCCTCATTGCCACAATATAGTGTAAGGCTGTTCAAAGAGAAATTACAATTTTTATTGTGTTAGTAAAAAATCTGTAAAGAATTCATTGTAAACTAATTGTCATTAGAAAGAGCAGTTTATGAAGGTCCTGCATGATGAATATAGAAATGGAATTAATTACATTGTTGATTTATGGTTCTTGAGTACAAGTATAATAGCTAAACTTTTATTTTTACAATAAAATTTGCAAAAACCAATGGATATGTATTGTTCACACTTATTGATTTGGTGTGATAGAAACGGGTCAAAGGTACCAGATGTGTACAGGTCAAGCAAATGGGTGATTTTATTCAAATGAGTGCACTTGGGTTTGGCATGTGCAAATTAAAAAATTTGTTGTTAAATTTAGACTTCGGAAATTTACATCTTGCAATGAGATGTTACTTTACAGAGAATTTCTTTAGATTTTTTACTAAACCAGGAACAAAAATGGAGTTAAAATTCTTTTGAAATCAGCCTGTATAGTTTATGTATCAACGAGACTTAAACAGAAACTAGGTCATGGGAATGCCAACACAATGTGTCCTATTACAAACCCATTTCACCACTTCAGTTTACAATGCACAAAATTGATAACCTAAATAAACCACACCATATGTCTGACCCTTCATGGATAAGAAAGACATATTTACTATTGAGGGATTGTTTATTTTTTCCTTCTTCAAATGACAGAAAAAAATTACCAGAAACGCATGCAACAAAACAGAGCGCCATCCGCATCATTCAGCGTAACTGCCAAGCATACCTCAATGCGCAATGGCCGTGGTGCGTCTTTTCACCAGGTTGTGGGCTGTACTCTGTTATGATGTGCTGTGTCACTATTCATTTTCCAATCAAAAATGAAACTAAAATCTAACACAAGCATTTTACCAGTCTGTGTATTCTCATTGATCAATTTTTTTAGGAGTCATAAGTCAGTATCATAAGCAGTGATGAAACTTTGGGCAGCATGGGAAGAATAGATCAAAAACTTGAGTCCCCCCTCCACTTTTCCTGCGGAAAAATACCAAAAGTCACGAATGCCTTTTTGACACTGATTTTGTATGTTTAACCCTTCAAATACTTACCCCCATTTCCCCCAAAAATGTTCTGGTGATGGAGCGTGCCATAAGTTAACATTTGCGTATTAGCACGGTTGTGGAACAGGACATGAAGGATAGTAAGAACTGTTAATTAGTTGTAAAATTGTTCTCAAATACATGAAAAATGTCAGACACAAACAGAATGAAAAACCTATACAAGACAGAATTTATGACAAAAGAAATTGACTTAGTTTAAACATTTTAATCGTTTAGAACTTACGATTATTTGTTGGGCATCATAGCTGAAAATATCAGAACCTTCATTTAATCTTTCCACATTCTATTTCAGATCCTCAAACCTATGAGTCCCATCCGTGGGAATATTCTAACAATTACATCACACTTACAGAGTGTGTTGAAAAAAAAATCTATTCACGAATGGACTAACTGTGGTTGTATATGCAAAAATATTCTGTGCAAGGAACAAACGTGACTATTGCCACACCTCTGATTAGAAGAACTTCATGGCTTACTGTCCAAAAACAGAATCACTGACAAAATCATGGTACTGTTTACAGAATGCCTTAACGATCTCAGTCCATCTTATCTGGCTTCCATTATGTCACTTTATTCTCCTGCTCGCACCGGTTTACGTTCATCATCTGATACTACTAGACTTAATGAACACAGAATCTTGCCACGCAATCTTGCTTCTGCTGCTGATAAATTATTTGCCTTTGCTGCACCACGTCAGTGGAACTCTATGCCAATGAACATCCGCTCAGCATCATCTCTTCAGGTTTTCAAGAAATGCCTCAAAACCTACCTTTTCACACAATAATCTTTTTCTCACCTTTCTTGTTCAAATTTGTGTCTTGTAATTTTGGTGGTTGTATTTTTTTTGGCTGTGCATCATTCACACCCTCTGTGGGCTTTAATATTGGGTAATAAATGCCTTGTTGTATGTATGTATGTATGTATGTTAGGTGTTTAGCATCTTCGTATTCTTTACATAATCTTGTCGTCATTTCTCTCCAGGTCAAGCCACTTCTCCAGGTGACCAGACAAGACGACGAGATGCACACGCTAGAAGACAAACTCAGCAAGATCCAGGACAAGCTTGAGACGACGGAGAAAGACTACACGGAGATGGAGCGCAAGTACCAGCAGATCCTGGAGGAAAAGAGCATCCTGGCCGAGCAGCTCCAGGCAGAAGCAGAACTCAGCGCAGAGGCAGAAGAGGTAGGAGGGCAATGGTGTGTTGTCTTTAAGGCTGTCGATTTCATTTAATTGTCTAAATGTATAAACGGAAAATTTTCGACCGTTTAAACGGACGGCTAGCAAGATATTTACCTCACTGCCAGTCGGCATCAAAAGACGGGCTAGCCCTATCGGAATCGCCCGGTAGCTATGCTTTGTATGCAGTCATACTTTATTTATTAAGTTGCTAACTTAATATAAGGTGTCAGTTTGATTATTACAATAAAACAACATATTTACGTAAAATTTCTCGAAAAGTTGACTTTCACGGTAAAGTTTCACCACATCGGCCAATCGTGCAATTGTTGATGTCGGCATCTTTGATTTTTGGCAGCCGTCCCGCGATTAGTTACAGCGTGCGTGAGTGGCTACTTCGGCAAGCCCGTCACCAGGAAGTAGGTACAGTGGCAGCATTGCGGCTGCTTCAGCATTGCTTTTGGTAAATTCGGTTACTTGGTAAGTGGTGACCCTGCTCGGTGAATACTTCAAAAATTGTGCCCGATTTCGATTTTTTAGACAGTTTTTAACGTTATTGCATCAAAAAATTGTGACGGTGGCACTTAATATAGAATTTTTGTACTTCATTTTGCGATTTAGTGATGGAAAATGTGGCTGTAATAAATTTTGCAAACTTGGGTATGAAAGTAAGCTTCCTGTTTACCGTTTTGCAATTATTACAACATTACACTGAACTGATTTCCCTTTACACCAATGTTGTTTGACTTGAAACATAGCATTTCCCTGCTGAGAAGTGGGAATTGCCCCAAATTACCATATAACCCCCTAAAGAGAAATGGTATCGACCAGTGACCCAGGTAACACCTGTCGACCTTCGCTCTCCCTCCAATTCCGTTTTGGCTGTTAACAAAGACGGACGCGTGTTACAGCAGCTCTGCTAAATTTTACAGCCAAAATTAACTGAGATTTTGTTACTGACTAGTTGTCATCTCATGCGGAATACTCCTAATACTATACCATATCTATCTGTATTATATACTGGATTATATACTGGATTTATAACGTTCTATTTGGACGGAATAAACGGAGAGGCGACTTTTAAACGTCGGAGACCTCGTGTTTTGTATCCTTTTTGCCGCCATGCGGTCATGTGATCGTGTAGCGGGAGGAAACAAGGTAAAACAAAGGCAGCCATAGACGCACGTGTTGCTGCTTTGATGCCTTTGTATAATGTGTGAGTTTGTACGTATTTTGTTATCGGGCTTGCTCGCTAACAATTATGTGGTTCTGGTGTGCGTATTATTTTATTATATGCTTGTGGTATACTTAATAAAATAATGTGAAACTGTGTTTGAAAAAATTTTATCTTTAACCGTTGGTGAATCAGTTACCGAGTTGGTTTTTGTGTCTTGAGGTTTGCGTACCGGGAGACCCCCACGGCACGTGGTTATGTTTCTTTACGGATTTTATTTGCGGCAGCTATTCCATCTAGCAACTCACGCACACCCCGTACTTATGGCACCACAAATTGCGTTCGCTGCCCTGCCTCCATTAATGAATGGGACCCCCATCCCTTCTGTATCGTGCACGCAATTGTTTTCCCGGCCCCACCACCGACAGGTGCTCCTCTTTTCTGTCTTGGACTTAGATGCTCAGTGGGGCTATCATTCGAGGGCATGTACCCGCTTTCCTGCGTACACACGGGGGGGGGGGGTGTGATCGGGCTCCGGTCGCGGGGTGCGTCCAAGGCAGCCGCTGCGGCTCTGGGTGCTCCCAAATGTGGGGTAGCTTCGGCTGCTTCGCGAAGCGCTGATGGGGTGGCTTCGGGCCGCCTCCTCCGCGTATCATCGTCCGCTGCTCTCGCCTGGTCTAGCCTTAGGGGCTGCTCCCGTGCAGGCTGGCGCGGTGCTGGCTGCCGCATCTCCCCCATGGGATTGGCGGCCGCGGACACTCCGGTTTGGTGGTGAGGTGATGGTGGTGCCCTGGTCGCCGGGGTTGATCCATCGCCGTGGTTATCCACACCTAACGTGGTTGCGGTAACCAGGTGTCTCCGGGCACTTCTACCGCGACACGGTACCATACTTCGGGGATGGTCTCGGCAAACCCTGGGGGCTGGCTTCGGTATCCCTCCTCGGGACGGCCTCGGTGTTGACTATACGCTCGCTGCCCCACGCATCTCTAGCCTGGTAGTCATTCAGTGCCTCCTCAGCAGGCGCCGTACTCTGCACCGGGTCCTTCGGGGCTTTGCTAGCGAGCGGTGCTCCGCTAGGCTGGCCTCTGCAGATGCCCAGCTGACTAGAGTTCGGCTCAGGCCTCTCATGCAGGTAAAACGACTGCTTGTGGTTGCTATTGCTGGTCCGCCGGCACCTGCTTCCACGGCGGGTCCGCCTATGGTGTGGTACCCGGTGGGTGCCCCTGCCACGGCGTTCCTACGGAGCCGCCCTTCGTGGCCTACCCCCGCGGGGACTCAGTACCCCCTCAGGCTGCCTTCTCCTGTTTACAGCTGCGTCCCCGTCCGTGGCTTACCCCCCCCAGTCGTGCTGGACTTTTTGGGGCTGGTCAGGCTGGTATGGTCTTTTCAACCGGGCTCCCGCTCGCGGAAGCCCCTCCAGGCTATAGTCGCTCCGCCCCTCCGCCGTCGCTGCCCATCCGCTGCACCAAAGGTCCTGTCGGGGCTGCTTCTGACCCGCTTTCGAGCGGGGCAGTTGCGGCGCCCTAATGCAGCGGATTGCTCCCTTCTTGGGGCCGGTCAAGCTGCGGTGGTACAGCCCGGTACCCCCTCAGGGGGTCCATGGGCACGGCGGTGTACCCGTCCACGACCCTTCGGCTTACGTTCCTGGGACTTGGGGTGGTCGACCCCATGCCTTCTTCGGCCTGTACCCTCGTCGGGGTCGGTTTTTTGAGGTGCCCGTCGAGCCTCGTGGCTCCTGCTGGCCGGCCAGCTATGCTAGTTGCTTGTTGCCCTTGTGGGAGG
>JAMKCH010040691.1:0-13330 GCA_023653785.1 Ophioderma brevispina | reverse complement strand
AGCGCCCAATTAGCGTAAATTATGACTGATAGGCATAATTTTTTCGATGCTACTACCACAAATTTTTACTAAAATGTTAAGATTTTTTTCCCAATACAAGAAATATTCACAAGTTGCATTGACTTCGCAATGAAGCTGTACGGTGACCTCTCATGTTCTGCCCTCTACAAAATGGTGCTGGGAAGTTCCGGTTGTTTCAATCGCCGACTATTCAATTAGTGCGAGCCCGCCGCCCGCTGTCCATGTATAGAGGTCAGTGGTGCTTCATTCTGACTTTCGGATTTTTTTTTGCATTACAGGATATTGTTGTTCGGGCGATTCCAAATATCAGCTAATGGGTTTATGGTTTTTTTTACTGACTTTTAATCCCAAACAGTCACTATATTAACAGAAAAAAAGTAATTATTACCATATTCCCTTTACAAGTTCTTACTTTTACCGCGGGATGAATAAGGACCCGACAAAAAATTAAAGATATCAATCTTACAAAACGTCGACAGACCAGCTGGGAATGTCACCTTTGCAACATTTCCACAATTCGATCGGATATTGCTTCCCCAGTCCAACCTCCCAGGTCAACGATCTTGGCCCGCCCATTATTATTCGCAGTCTCAAATTTTGTGACAAAGTTGAAACGCATGCCGGGTTACAGTTACAGTTCACTCTCAGACTCAGTCAGAACGCCTAAAATTGATCCCCTTCAATTCCGTTGTGAATTAAAAAAACAATCGACCAGAAATCAATAGTAATATTTTTGTGTATTTTTTCTAGTACATCTCTTTTCAAATATTATTTAACATACAAATTACATCAGTTCATATGGCCGAGAGCGGACCATGCAACGTTGACATTACCCCGCCCCCATGTATTAAATGGATCAACCAAACCAAAGCAAGTTACACATAGCGTTCCATTCATATGTTAATTGCAAGTAGACAAAAAAAATAAAACAACGGTAATTAAGTCAGATTATTTAAAAAAAATCAATTTAGAAATGACTAACATGGATTTGACATCGAAATAAAAAATCATTTTAGAAATGACTAATGTAATTTGAAATCGAAAAAATAAATTCATGGTTTTATTGCTAAAAAAAAAGTCATTTTAGTTTGAAAAAGCTGTACAAAATTGGACCGACGCCGAACCCGACGGCATGGGCCACGAAGTGATATTTGACACAAAACAAACTGTTTTAGAACTCAGTTTTAGATTTCCCGGTATTCAAACATGTGTGATCAGAAATTACAGGGCGGGTGACGTGTTTACCTGTGGTCATGAGCTGAAAGTCATGAAAGATCAGTATGTTGAAAGCTTAGCCTTAGATAGGCTTGGGGGAATTTCCCAGACCGTTTTTTAATCATCAGTGAACTTGGACCCAACGAGACATTCGGGAATTCATTATTTATATTTATTTTCGCACCTTAATTTTGGAGAAAAAAAGACTCGTACTTAAATTTTATTACTTTTATTTTATTTTATCTCATTTAATTTTTCTTTCTCCCCATCATTTCCCGCGCGAGGCAAGATTTCCCGGGAAGGAGCTTCCATATTCCCCATTTTTTTCCCGCACCTGTCGCAGTGTTGGCTACGCTGTTTATAGGAATTAGGCCTACTTCAGTTGTGTATGGTCCGTGATGTTCCGTAGTCATTTTCTGCTGGTGGGTTGTGAATCGGGTACGCCCGGCCCGATTAAAATTCTAGGCGTAAAATAAAATGAGCAAGCTAATTCTTTAATCATGGGATTTTAATAAATAAAAAACAACGAAACATTGCTGACTGAAGATTTTTTCTTACATACATATGCAATTACTGATTTGGGAGGTTAACAATAAGAAAGTTGATTAGTAGATGGACAGGCATTATGATCATGCAAAACACAATTGTTTGAAACATGAGTACACCTCATCGGGAAATATTATCTTATTCAGCGGTCTACTATATAGTATATTGCATGCCAAGTTCCGTCAGGGCTACGATGATGTAATTGGTACAACAGGAGGGGGGCGGGTGGGTGACAGGTTGGTGATCTTTTGCGACATTCGTGACCTATGTGACTTGCCCTTCATGTCAGTCAAAATGTTAACCCGTTCCCGCCAAGCTTGTGTACAAGTTTTGGAGTTCCATAAGGGTATAATGAGTTGTAAATTGTCAGAAAAGAAGGCAGATTAAAGAGTTTTCCCCCTGAGTAGACGTGAGATATTTCGGGCGAATACATTGCAAGAGCTAAATTAATATGCAAAATCGCGGAATCACTATATTTTTGGAAAACAGTTTCTTTCGATATGCCAAATTTTCACTGCATGCAAACCCATTATGGTGGCATTTCTTGCCATTTCAAAATTTGTGATACATGCAGCTTAGGAATGCAAAATGATCCTAATTAAATATTGCATAGTTGACTGTAGCGCTTTAAACAATACATCGATATGCAAAATCCTTTACTATATGAAAAACGACAAGCCGTACATCCTGTGTGTGAATCATATTGAGGAAAAGGCTGAGGTGTTAGGGAGAGGAAGGCTGGGGTGTTGGGCGAGAAGGGTGGGGGTGTTGGGGAGGGGGAAATGACGGGTGCGGGGGTTAGGAGGAAAGTTTGGGGTGTTGGGGGAGGATGGGGTGTGGGTTGGGAGAGGGGGAGTGCGTTGGGAGTGGAGTGGTAGGTTGATGGGGATGGGTGGGGTGCATCGGGGAGGGGAAAAGGTAAGGTGCATTGGGGAATGGGCGTGATAGATAGTTGGAGAGGGTGCATCGGGGAGGGTAAGGTGATCTTTGTGACCTCATGTCACCTTTGGTGCCTATCATTGGGGAGGGGTCGGGTGCATCAGTAGGGATGGGTGGGTGAATTGACGGCATGTGGCCTTGGTGACCTCATGTGACTTTGGTGACCCATGTGCCCTTGGTGACCCCATGTGACGTTTGTGGCCCCATGTGACATTGGTGACCCATGAGACCTTGGTGACCTTGTGACATTGGTGACCCCAGGTGACCTTGGTGGACCCCAGGTGACCTTGGTACCCAGGTGACCTTGGTGATTCCCATGTGACCTTGTGATCCCATGTGACCATTGACCCAGGTGACACTCAGTGACCCATTCATGGGAAGGGGAGGAAGGTGGGGATGTTGTGGGAAAGGGTGGGGAGGGGGAAGTGGAAGGGTGGGTGTTTTATAGGAGGGAACAGGGTGGGGTTTGGGGGAGGTTAGGGTGTTGTGAGGTGGAGTGCGTCGGTAGGGGTTGCGTGCATCGGTGAGGGGTCGGGTGAGTCCGGTGAGGGGTCGCGTGGTGCGGTGAGGGGTGAGTCCGGGTGCATCGGGGAAGGAGGAAGGGTAAGAGCATTGGGGCGGGGGTAATGGTAGATAGTTGGGGAGAGTGCGTGGTAGATAGTTGGGGAAGGGGTCGTGGTAGATAGTGGGGAGGGTGCGTGGTAGATAGTTGGGGAGGGGCATCGGGGAGGGGGTGGGTGGTGATCTTTGGCACCTCATGTGACCTTGGAACCTCATGTACTTTGTTGCCATTCATTGGGGAGGGGTCGGTCGTTTGCATCAGGGCGGCAGGAGCGGGGAGGGTGATTCAGGTTAGAAATGGTGGATTGACTCATGTGACCCTGGTGGCCTCATGGACCTTAGTGAACCATTTGACCTTGGTGACCCAGTGTGACCTTGGTGATGGCATGTGACATTGTGTGATCCAATGTGAACTTGTTGACCCATCGATCCTTGGTGACCCCATGTGACCTTGGGAACCCCATGTGACCTTGGTGACCCCATGTGACATTGGTGACCCCATGTGACGCGGTGACCCCTTGACCTCAGGCCCCCAGACACCTCAGTGATCCATGAACATCAGTGAACCCCATTGGTCCTCGGGGGAAGGCTGGGGTGTAGGGAGGAGGAAGGTTGAGGGTTTGGGAAGGGGGGGGGTTGGGGAGGGGGAAGGGTGGGGATGGGGAAGTGTGAAGGGTGGAGTGTTTAGGAGGGAACGAGGTGGTGTTTTGGGGGAAAGGTTTAAAGTTTGGGAGGTTGTGGGTGCATCGGGAGGGGTTGGGGTGCTTAGGTTGAGAGGTCAGGGTGTGGGTTGCATGGGGGGGGCAAGGGTAAGGTGGCATTGGGGACGGGACGGGGTGAGGTGATTTTTGTGGCTTCATGGGCCTTGGTGACCTCATGTCCACCATTTGGTGCCACTTAATGGGGAGGGGTCGGGTGCATCAGGCAGGAGCGGGGAGGAAGATATTTTTTATGAGCAAAAATACTTTAAACATAAAAAGCATTAATAGGCCACTGCATCATTGATGCCTGGTCAGTATATTGCTGGCCTATTCAATAACACAGGCATTAGCCTTCTTGGTTTATTATTACTCATTTTTAAGTTCTTTTCAGTGAAAACCATTCAGGATTTTAAAATATTGGAATTTAAAATAGTTGTGACCATTTCTAACTGTATGTAAACAAAATTCTGGATATTCGGATTTATTACACTTTGTGATTTTCTATGAAGGACATCAATTTGAGCTGAGCTATTGCAGTGATTAGTATGTGAAAGGCATTATGGAGAGGCAAAAAACATTGAGTGTTAGAAAATGTCTCTCCAAACTCTAGCCAGAATTTGTCAGAGAATTATTTGCCCTGTGCCGAGAATGACATTGCATCAATACAGAAGTAATCCCAATTGGCTTGTACAAGTAGGTCGTTTTAGAATTGATTAGAATCCAGCCGGGTGTTTTTAGTTAGGGTCCGGGAGAAGATTCCGCGAATAGCGGGGGGAAAATGAAATGTTATGCGCGGATTTTTCCTTTCCGCGCGGATTTTCAGTTTCGAGCGGAAAACGCGGATTTAGTATTGTTTTTCTACCCGAAAAGGTCATTGAACTTCTCGCCCGACTGTTTCTAACGAAGTCAAAATGTTTTGGCAAGGAAAATCGATTTATTAATTTGGTCGGCAAGTGAGGAATTTAATGACTCGCAGCAAGGCGGCTCGATGCAAACCCGTGATCAGGGTGGTGGCATTGTACCGCCATGCCGGATTCAAGCACATCTATTGCTCGTCTTGTTACTTGGGTTAGTGTAGTTAGACCACCTATGGATATGTCGTTAAGAGATGAAAGGCAACACAGTTGTACCAGTGATCATAATGGCTACGTTCATCATTCAACTTGAGTGCACACTACTCGCGTGCATATAATCCCTGACGGTACTCATGGTTTCATGCATCGCAGGTGTTCCAAAGTCAAAACTTGTGCGCGGTCTCTTGGGACGTTTTTAGAATCACAAGTAACGCATAGGCGGGCAGCAACATGATCAAAAAGATTGGACGAAACACGATTTAAACACAAATGGTGAATAGAAGTTTTAATTCACCCTTGAATCCATGCCATGGAATAGTCTTATTAAATCCATTCATGGGGGGTAATGGACTCTTATGTATGTATCATCATTTAAATACATCCGTTGAGTAGCAAGATATTAGTGTCCATATCCCTGAATGAGCTGATGAGTTTGAACTGTATTTGCTTCACCCTGAGCTGATTGCGAGCGAACGGGAAATTCCCCAAGAAGGAAAAATTCCATAAGATAGTTTTGAAATATACTGAATCTTTGATGACATTTTCAGCTCATGACCACCCTTAAACAAACATGTAAAGAATCACCCCAATACGCCCTAATTTCTAATCGCAAATTGCCAATACCAGTTAAGATGTAATTAATTCTGTTTTTGCTTCATTTGTATTCAAATTTGCAGTAAGGCCACGTGCGAATGTAGCTGTATGAAGACGGCCATGCGATTCTAAAATTACATTGTAGCAATTCAAACACACAATAATTTTTTTGGATTCAAATCTAGGTTTGTTAGTCTTAAATGATTTTTTATAAAAATACTCCGACTTAATTACCGTTGTTTATTCTTGTGTACTTGCAACGGTCAGCCCCCCCCCCGATTAAAATATGAATAGAATGTGTTAAGTATAAATGTTTGGATTTGATCCATTGTGATATGGGGGTAAGGGGTATTTATTGTACATACTCAAATCGGGAAGAACTTAAAAAGCGCTAGAAAGATGGGCGTCAGAGAGAGTTGTTCTTTGATTTCAAAATGAAGTTTAATCATTAAATTAGAAATTCAAAATATTTTCCCACCTTTTAATTCGTAGCTGCATTGCTTTACAGCTTGGCTGCAGTTCATCATAGAGTTATAATGTGCTGCAAAAAATCTATGACGTACATGTCATGATCTATACATAGCTCCTTTCATCGCGCTGCAAATAGTGTAACCCAAAACAGACTGAAGAGTTGTGCATGGTTGATGGATTATTGGGACCTGGGAGTAAATGTATGATGTCAATGGATTAACTACGGTCAACAAAAGAAAAAGACTACTTGATTGACAAGGTTGCTAGAGTTCTTGAGAATCGGCGATCATAATCACAAAGGCGTAGGACGGATGTGGACAGGGCGTAGCCGTATTAATTAGGTGTCAGTGTTGCGGTTAGCAATAAAGATGACACACTTGCGGTCTCGTTTACTTTTTAGCTTTAAAATTTTGGGTCTTAAGTGGTCGGGGGCAATGGGATTTTTGTCGTTTTGATTAAATGTATATGATCTAATTTATACTTCTGTTAATTGATCATGTTTACTATATCTTGGGGGGAATGTGGATTTGCGCGGATTTGGGACTTTTTATGTGGTGACCACGCTCGCGGCGGAAATGTTACGATTTATCGAGTGCACGGAAAAAATGCGGAATTTCCGAAAAATCGCGGGCGGAGGAATTAGATAGAGTTTTTTCAAACGCGGATTCTCCGGACCCTATTAGTGTCATCTGGAAGAGGCATAAGAATGCTTTGAAATGGTTAGTGTAGTTGTATGGTCTGTGGGTAGTGTCTGTGGTGTGAAAATGTTAACCCTAAACATCATTGCCTAATGTTTCCCCTAAGATCATTGCCTAATATTTCCACCTACAGGTGCACATTTCATGGTACATGCATGTAAGATAATGTCTTGGGTAGATGGCCCAACAAAGTTCACCCTCTCTAGGAGTGGGTTCAAAGGTGAATAGAGGTCATTAGAAGTCATGGCCTAAAAATGGTCCTCAGAATTATTCAAAAGGTTGGTGTTGTTGATACACATATGTTGTAATTTTTTCCTGTACTTGGATACAGTGGTCCTCATTTGACTTTTTTTATCAATAACACAAACGGCCGCGGGCAGACGGATACCTGTGTTCGGTGAACGCTGCATTCTTTTTCAGAGCTAATGTGTACCAGCCTCTCAAGGGAAAGATTAAACGGAATTCATAATCTTTTTAATTCAGAGGACCATGCAGTTCTAGACTCACACTCTAATATTGGCTTCAGGCAGAAAGAGAAATATTGTCCAAAAATTTCAAAAGTTTTCCCACATCTGACCATCTGGATGTTATATGTTCTGGCTCTTAACTTTTATTCTGTCAACAGGCTTGGTGAGCTCTTTATTATTCTTTCTATCAGCATGATCGTGCACGCCTTTTATTCCTGTCTGATTTGAATGAAGTCATGTCTTGTTGTAATTTTAACAACCACATTTGAACCAATGTATGTATGTTCACATACCCACAGGCTGATGGGCCAGGACCGTATATGTGTTTGTTTTTGACATTAAGACAAGCCAAAAAGGAGAACCATGTGCAGATAGCCAAGACTGCACACAAGAGACTGTGAAGACACTAGGAAATCCAATATACTACTGTACATAGATGGTTTAGAGGTAAGTTATGATGAGAGTTTTATTTTCAAATATTGTATTACATTTGGCATTTGAAGACTCAAGAGGTTAAAGGTGAAGCCAACAAAATAAATTATGTTCCTAACATGAGCGACTTGATTTATTTTATGATTTACAGTGTGGTATGCTCTCCTATGTCTGTTCTTGGAATGAAATTGTGGCAATACATCTGATTTCATTCCGCTGTCCGTGCTCTTATTTTTTTTGGTTGACATGATTATGCATGTTTGTTTGTTTTTTTTTTTTTTGCAGACTGACAGTGTAATCTATGTAGTGACAGAAGTAGGGCTCCATTGCAGTCTACTGAAGGGTACACCACCTATGGACCAGGCAGTTAGCTTGGGTATTACATCAGCGTGTGTGTAAGATTTAAAACTCTAACACCAAAAATACCAGCTGTGCTATTATCAGTGGGTATTTTGTGGTCAGTACTGCACATTCCATAGTTGCATACAAACCATCATGATCCTGAAATTCCCTGTGATATTTGGGGGTTGGAAGTCAAGGGCATTTCAATGTCTGTGGTATTTGTGGTATTTAGGGGTTCTTAGAAATTATGGGTGAAACATGTGTGTACCTCATGAGTATTTATTGCTATTTGGGGGTTCAGTAGTACCTTCTCATATGTTTTGCATATATACAAAACCATCAGTGTCCCTGAAATTCCCCTGTGGTGTTTGCAGTTTATGTACTGGTTTTGTAGTTTTTAGGGGTTTCTTGTGAACTTACGGGTGGGGGTGTAGCAAATTAAAACAGCCAATGGGAAATTCATGTGCTTATAGTGAGTTGGATAGTTGCCCGCAATGTATGAGTTGGAGAGGCATCGCTGGGATAATATTTCTGTTCAGATTTACAGAAATAGAACCGAAAGCTGTAGTGCCCATACCTGCTTTGTAAAGTTTGTCACAAGAAACATCAATTTCCAGGTGCTTTTCCAGGTTTTAGTTGAACAGTGTGGACTTACATGAATGTCAATAATTTATATTTGAATTTGCCAGTGTAAATTTCACGTTTTGTTGGACAAACCTTTCCTTGAGGTTTTCCAGGTCTGGAAAAGAATTTTTCTATTGCCAGTTTTCCACATTACGGTGTAGACCTTTGCAGTTTTGCCACATTTACATGGTTAAACCCTTATGTGGGAACCTGAAAATATACCCTATTACGGTTTGTAAAAACAAGAACTGAATTGTGGACCTGGAAAATCCCATGGAAGTGCACCGCCGAAGCATAAAGTGGTTGCCAGAGTTCAAAATCTCACAATAGTTACATTTTTTTTTTTTATGCAGCGTTGGTTGTGTTTGAGCATGGTGAGTTTGGACACCATATCCTGAAAAGTACTTATGGGAGTGTTGATTGTCACAGTAAATTATTGTGTGCTATAGAGTAGTGGTCAGGAGTTCACAACTTTGGGTTAATAACTGTGAATTTACTTTTGCTCGAAAAATAGGACAAATCGATGCATGCACGCTGAGATTTTGATTTGTCCATATTTTCGATGCAAGTAAGTAAATGCAAAGTTGTTAACCAATCATACACGACAGAAAAACAAATAATTCACCGTAATTAGTGATATTGGAAACAAAACTTGTCATTTTTGTATGCTAATTTTGTGACCTGCCTTTTCAAATTTGATGTTTTGCTTATGCGTGTGATGTCTAGTCATTACGATCCACTCTTTAGAATCTAGATTTTAGCTAATTGCTTTTACATAACTTCATCAAATGTTTTTCTCATATATAACTATTTGTAATGAATTATTTTTTAAATCCTACAGAAAGGATTGAGTTTCTTACACAATGACTGAAACTCAAGCACAACAATGTCAACATAGGTAAGTGGACGTAGACAAAGCCGGAGAATGGAATGCTGGCCGGGGTGGGATTACATGGGACCAGGCAGAAGGGGAAGGCAGCACACCACCAAGCAAGACACTGGCCTCCCTTGAAATATATGACCCCCAGAAACTGTCAGACACGGTGAAAGCACGGAAGAAGACCAACATACATGGTAGGTAAGTACACGCTATTGGAGAGTGTTTTAACAGCTTCACCATTTAGATTCTCCTGTATTAGATAATAGCATTTTAACGGTTGACTCAGAGATGTCCCCAATGAGAGACACTCAATTTTCAAACAAATCAGTTTTTTGCATATACAGAATGCTTATCCACATACTAATCATTTGCGAAATAAGCTCCTATCGAAGTCCTTCATATAGAAAATCACAAACTATGTTATCCCACCCTCTGTAAGTGTCAAAAAGCACATCCTGCCAACTTTGTGCTTTTGTAGCCCACAGTACGGTGTTCTTTAAAAAAGAATGAACTTTTGTGGCTTACGTACATTAGTCTAGAAAGTACCCTGTTGGCTTTTTGTATAGCCCTTGGGATATCAATATTATCTACATGTAATATAGATAATAGATCCATTGCCGACTTTTTTGCTGTGCCTTTTGTAGCTACAGTACATGCAGTGTATAGATTACAAACGTTTTTAATATATTTCTTTACTGCCAACTACAAAAACACATGTGGCATTTGGTGGGCTACAGTAAAAACTAAACATGAAATTGGCTTATATGTGGCTTTATATGGCCGGCAGTAACGCCATATAAAAACCGAATATAGGAGGTGGTTATTAATTTGATCTGGAATTTTGTTATTACACAGTATCCTATGACACTGTTATAATGTGCAGAAAATGTTTACGAATGAAAACAGAAAATCTGATTATCTCTTACTTTGGATTTAAGCATTTTAGGCGATCTCTTTAGTTTTAGACAACTATTTTTATTACTACACAAAAAAATGATATTTCAAAAATATACCACGTCGCCCTTTAAGTTCTGCTTATAGTGTGTGAATGACGAGAACTTGTTCCCCATTCAATCCCATAAAATTTAGATGTTGGTATCAGAAGTGAAATTTAAGGCCCAGGAAAATGTTTTCTTTGTTTGAATGTTATGAACAAGCATCCCCAAATGCAGTCAACTACAACCTCGAACACCACAACTGTTAAAAAGTCTCATTTATTATAACAAAATGAGAAATAAAACAAAAAATAGCGATGGCGGACCACACTTGTGAAATAATTGGTCCACTAACTACATCCTCTGTAAATTTGATGAAATTTCATTGCGGGCAAATATGATTTTTCATAAAAATAGAGTTTTAACATGTCGTTCTATGGGAAAATAGGCATATAGCGGGCGCTATAACATAAAAATTCTGACCTTTGTAGGTCATAGTATGGCAAGATTACCGCAATGGATTCTCTGATTTTTGCGGAGGTAATAGCTCTTGCATGTCCCTACTTATATCAGTGTCCAAAATTGTGTCGCCATTTGCAAAAGTGCTCTAAAAATTAAAAGAGGACAATGTGTATGGGGTCAAACAGCTGTGGACACACGTCCTATGGGCCAAATTTGGTAGCAATTTGGCTCTGATATTCAAATTAATTTGGGATTAAATGTCTAAACTTACATGTTTTAACACAGCAATCCCTCCTCAATTTCAACCGTCTACCTCTCTAAAAGTGATTAGTTTCATTGTCGCTTGGATTTACTGTAGCAGTGATTTACTCATTTGAAAATAAGGAAACATTTCTTTGAGGGCTTGCTTGGTTTTTTTTTTTTATCCTGTAACCCAGTACTAACTCCTGTCCAAGGCCGGTGTTGTCGGCTAAACTTTCTCCCCCCGGGAATTCTAAGGAAATCTGATGAGGAGGGCAGCTGGTAACCCTGGTAGAATTAAAAGAAGATCTCAAAGTTCATCAGCTCTGGCGGCTAATGGCGGCCATCAGCACATTGACGTCAGGAAGGGCATCCGTTCATTATCTTTTGCTCCCATAAATCCTCAAACAGCAGTATTACTGTGAATGTTAGATGAATCTGGCCACCCTGTTAACGGGACAAACTTTATTTTACTACTACTACTTTCACTGCATAGACTATCTTGACTTAATGAAACTGTGCTTGATAAAATAACCTAAGGACTACAAAGTAGTCTACCTCATACAAAACAGTCATGGTAGCTAGTGTAAGCATCCCTACTTTGTGACATCTTGGTTGACACCATATGATTACAATGTGATGACAATATGAACATCCTAATTAAACAATTTGTTACCTTGCAGGTCTGCAGACATGTGGGGACTCGGCTGTCTAATTTGGGAAGTCTTATTGGTTCTCTACCAAGAACACCGCACTTAAGGCATTAGGAAAGGTAGAGTATAAGTTGTTACTTCAAATATAAAGATGCAACAAGAGAATTCACATATCCGGTGTCCCCTAAAAGCGAAAGTACTGATTTTTACGCTGTGGTAAAGCTTTCCATCAAAATAACCCCTAATCTGAAAGGATTAGCCTGAGAATGTCATTTTGGTTCAAAATTGTGAAATTTCTAATTTCCTATAGAGCAAATACACAATTCAGCCTATGTTTTCTATTGAAATATAAGCGAAATTGGATCACACCTTTTTCATTTCACTCTGTTTAGACATTTCTGTAGCCAAATACAAGTAAGAATCTACTGAGTGTCTAATCTTAATATGAAGATACTATTAAAGTAATTATGACAACAATATTTTGGGTGCTTCAAAATCTCTTGTGCACCTTTAATAGCACATAGGGTCAGCGATCAGTGGACTTAGTGCTGCTTGATCACTGACCCAGGGGCAACCTACTTTTAATCAAACATCTAGTTAGGGAACACTTATATGGTTGTTGACATTTGCATATTACACTAAATGGGGAGTCCATTTGGTTTCGAATTTGAACTGCTCTTTTCAAACCACTTAAACCCGAACACGGACCCGGTCCGTTTTGGGCGCGACCGACGGCCCAAAGGCACGAGTGCAAATCTTTTTTTTCTTTTACTTTAACGGCACGCAGAAATGCAACGAGAACAAATTTTGCGTTTCAATGCATCTCGGCCGTTTTTCCCGGCCAGGAATAAGTAGCGACAAGCTTGACATTCTCACAAAAGCATGACAGTGGTTATACTTGTTATCATTGCGATGAATATTTTCAATGTCGGTAGTTAAGATTATCTCAATGAACTGTCGTGGTTTAGCTGATGTGAAGAAAAGATTTGAGTCTTAAGTTTTCTGAAGTAAAAAAATTGTATGATTTACTTGTTTGCAGGACCCAGTGTTATTAATAATGTAAAAACAGTCAATTGGACGAGAGACTGGTATGGTGATTGTTTATCAGTTTGCTGAAGTCCTCAGGCAGATGAGTTATATTTTATTCAATGCCAATATTATTATCATACTTCATGATGTTATAGAAATTGGATAAAAATGGTAATTATTAGCTTTGATGTAGTTTTCAGAGAAAAGATTTACCCTATGTGCATTTATGGTCCAAATATGATTCCCCCACATTTCTTCTTAGATATTAAAAAAATTATTTCAACATGTTCAAAATAAAATTAATCTATGCGCGATTGGAATTTAGTTTATTAACCAAGTTTAGATCCACACATTTATAAACATAATTATAATCCAAAAGCAAGAAAGGTGGATTCGATTTGATGGAGGAATTGGATCTTGTTGACCCTTGAGAAGAACAATGACATA
>JAMKCH010040690.1:0-12837 GCA_023653785.1 Ophioderma brevispina | reverse complement strand
GGGGAATTTTAATAAATTTCGATGTTATCCCGACTTTACATTCGATTAATTATTGAATCAATATAACTTCATTTTGATATTTATGCCAAGGACCCCAACAAGTTGCAACAACCCTCACTACAAACACTGCCTACATGTATGACTTTTCAGCGCGCTGAACAAATTGATTTCCGCGGGAAATACCAGGCAAATGCATGTGCGCGGCACTCGATTGCCCGCAGACGAACAGCGGTGAGTGTGTGGATGCATAACAATACTGGTCGTTATGCAAAGTTGCGTTTTAATAATACAGCGATAAGGGTCCTTTTCTCATACTTCACCTGCATTGCAGTGCATGCTGCAATGCCGCCTAACCAAATTTGTCACGGCAATCACTTGCAGTACTGCACGCAATGCATACTGGCAACGAGTTAAATTATCTTTTAACGTGGCATGCAGCAAGATCAGTGGGGTGCAGTACAGTGTTGCAAGGTATGGCCAAATTTCTGCAAGTTTACTGCAAAACAACGTCTTGCAACCCCGTGACCTGCAGTGACTGGGTTGACCTGCAGTAATCGATGTAGGAGTGCAGCGGAAGTGACAGAACATGCAGTAAATTTACTGGCACACGCAATGCAGTGCAGTGGAAGTATGAACGGACCTAAAGCCTGTAAGTTATTTGCTTTGCCCCCGCCTTATTAGCGTCTTACGCGTAATCGCCCGTTGGGTACGCGTACCACCCGTCGCAAAGCTCCACGCATACGCGCCGCTTAGTAACGCATACAAACAAATGTTTGCCACGCGTAATCACCCGTCGCACGCACCACGCATACGCACCGCTTGGTAACGCTTACAAACAAAGGGTAATTTATCATAGCACCGACACATTTTCGTTGAATTTTTTCAGATCATTTCTGACGGATTTCGTCCAATATATGCGCTACCCCGCCCGGTATCCTCACGCACCCTTTCACGTGAATTTGGCCGCAATATGGATCGAACTGAAAAGGAGCCTTTTGCGAACAAACATACATCCAACATTAGCCACATTTATAGTAGACTAGCGGGAGGCCCGCGCTTCGCGCGGGCTTCCCGCTAGTTAAGATAACGGGAGGCGATCACTGAACTGAAGGCGATCAATGAAGAGTGAAACACTATGCAAAGACCACACCGTATACCAAACCCGTCAACCTGACTTTAGGATCCCCCGAGTGGCAAAAGTTGTATTTTTAACACTTTTTATATAACTCAATTCCCGTACCTATCAAATCCGATAGCCCATGTAGTCCGATCTAAGGAATCGTCAAATGAATGAATATTTATCCCGTTAAATTTCCGTATATTTATTTTTTAAATAATAAAACTCCAATATTTAATCCCGTACATTTCCGTTACTTTTTTCCCCTTAAAAGTACTCCCCGTGGGGTAAGCAGTAAATCCCGTATTTACACATACTTTATTTTCTTCATAACTCTTCAACTCCCTAATAAAGTTCTCGCCATCCTGTTGATGTAGTTTGCAGCATACCTTAAAAGCTTAGGCCTTTGTAGTTCCTATTTTCTAAATATTAAAACGGCACTATTTCCGTAATTTTCCGTATATTTTATTTTTTAAATAATAAAACTCCATATTTAATCCCGTATAAGTTTCCGGTGTCTTTTTTCCCCTATGGCTTGGCCTATTAATTTTTCCCTTTTTCTAAATATTAAAACGTCAATGTTTCATCCGTAATGTTTCATGGGTTTTTTAATTGTGTTTCTTGTTCTTCTCAAATCTTCGGTTGGGTACCCTTAGTATAAAGACATACATACGACAATCAACACGAAATAAAATGAGGTGTCTTGTTTGGCCATTTCTTTCTTTCTTCCCCACACTGTGCACTTTAAGGAGCCTCTTGTTGGCGTACCGCATATAGCATCATGTATAGCGTCTTACGCGTAAACGCCGTTGCCACGCGTACACCGCTTCGAAACGCACCACGCATACGCGCCGCTTATAACGCGTACAAACAAAATGGTAATTTATCATACAACCGAGCACATTTCGGTTGATTTTTTCGCCATTTCTGAACGGATTCGTTCCAAATATATGCGCTAACCCGTACGGTATCCTCACGCACCTTACACGTGAATTTGGCGCAATTGGAAACGAAACTGACGGAGCCTTTGCGAACAAACATCATACTCCAACATTGAGCAATTATAGTAAGACTATCGGGAGGCCCGCGCTTCGCGCGGGCTCCGCTAGTTGAGTGAACGGAGCGATCACTGAAACGGATCGCTCACTGAATAAATGACACACTATGGCGAGACCACCGCAACCCACCCGTAAACCCTGAATTTAGTACTCCCTGCCCGTTTCCGCAATTTTTGTATTTTTAACCCTTTTAATATCTCAAATTCCCCCGTACCTATCAATACCACCCCCATAGCTCATGTACTTTATACCGATTTCTAAGGAATCGTTAACTGAATATTAATCCCGTATACTGTCCGTATATTTTGTTTCTCGTATTGTATTTAAAATAATAAAACTTTTTATTTTTTTCTTTTCTTGATAAATGTTCATTAAGACAGTTCTTTCCAGAAAAGTACTTTTTTTCTCAAACGTACTCCCCGTGGGGTAGCCGTATTCCCGTATTTCCACATATTTTTCTCTAACTCCTCAAACTCCATATAAAGTTCTCGCACCCTCCAGATACTCCACCCCGTCAAACATCCCGTAATCCTATTTTGTTTATTCCTTGTAGTTTGCAGCATATCCTATATCTTAGGCCTATATAGTTTGTATTTCTAATATTAAAATATTTCCATCCCGTAATTTTCCGTATATTTTATTTGTTTTCTTCGTCAAAACTCCGTGCAGGATAACCCGTAGTATCCTACATACGACAATCAACGAAATAACTGAACTGTTTCTTGCGATTTTCTTTTTTCCCCCCCAGCCGTTTGGCACTATAATTAGCCTGTTAGTTGCGTACCGCATACATTTTCTTATAACGGTAATCTCCCGGTTGCCACGCGTAACCCCCGTCGCAACGCACCGCGCATACGCGCCGCTTAGTAACGCGCGTACAAACCAATCTTAATTTACATAATTACCACCCATACCGCCAATATCCATGAAGGTTAAGGTTTGCCCTCATGGATGGTCAAAAAGTAGAGGAATTATCCAGCCTTGCAAAATTTGTCGCTGTAATTTGAAAAGGTTTGAGTAAATCGGTTTTTAAATTTTTTATGTTTTCTCTTGTAAGTTATAATAATTAATTACTTTTGTTATAACATTCTCTTATACCAACTGTATTGGTCGCACAGAGATTAAATATCCAATCAAACTTGTAAACTTGCGTACCGCATATAGCGTCTACGCGTAATCGCCCGTTGCCAAAGCGTAACCACCCGTCGCAACGCACCGCGCATATGCGCCGCTTAGTAACGCGTACAACAAATGGTAATTTACCGTAGCAAACGACCATATTTTCGCTAATTTTTTCAGCCATTTCTGAACGGATTTCGTCAAATATACCGAGAATCCCGTCCGGTGTCTTCATGCACCTTTCATGCGAATTTGGCACAATATGGATCGAAATTGACGGAGCCTTTTGTGCACAAACAAACATACATACATACATACATACATACATCAAACATTCGCAAATATAGTAAGCTAGCGGGAGGCCCGCGCTTCGCGCGGGCTCCCGCTAGGTGAGTGAACCGGAGCGATCACTGAAACTGAAGCGATCACTGAAGAAGTGACACACTATGCATTGCGAGACTGCACCAAACCAGTAGACCTGAACTGTAGGCCATCCCGATCGAAATTTGCATTTTAACACTTTTAATACCTCAAATTCCCGTACTATCATATCCTATAGCTCATAATAGTTACTGATTTCTGAGGAAACGTTACTGAATATTTAATCCCGTATAACTTTCTGTATATTTTATTTTTTTCTCGTATTTTTTTTAAATAATAAAACTTCAATATTTAATCCCGTTAAGTTTCCGTGTACTTTTTTAAAATCAAAAGTAGGCCTACTCCCCGTGGGGTAAGCTGTGTTCCCGTTTCCCATATTTTTTCTACTCCTCAACTCCCATATAAAGTTCTCGCCATGTAGATGCCCCCCACCCCTCCCCGTCACAACATCCCGTAGTCGTATTTTTTATTCATCGTAGTTTGCAGCATATCCTGTAGCTTCGGCCTATATAGTTCCTATTTTCTAAATATTACACGTCAATATTCCACCCCGTAATTTTCCGTATATTTTTTTTTCAAAACCCTGTGGGCGTGGGGTAACACCGTATCGTATCATAACATACGACAATCAAAGCGAAATAACATAATATTTCTTTCTTTCCCCGCACCGTTTGCACTATAAGAGCCTGTAAGTTATTTGCGTACCGCATATAGCGTCTTACGCGTAATCGCCGTTGCCACGCGTAACCACCCGTCGCAACGCACCGCGCATATGCGCCGCTTAGTAACGCATACAAACAAATGGTAATTTATATAGCAAGCGAGCACATTTTCGTTGATTTTTCAGTCATTTCAGAACGGATTTCGTCCAAATATATGCGCTAATCCGTCCGTATCCTCACGACACCTTTCATGCGAATTTGGCGCAATATGGATCGAAATTGACGGAGCCTTTTGTGCACAAACAAACATACATACATACATACATCAAACATAGCCAAATTATAGGATGACTAGCGGGAGGCCCCGCGCTTCGCGCGGGCTCCCGCCAGTTGAGGTAAACCGGAGCGATCACTGAAACTAACGATCACTGAGAAAGTGACAACTATGTGGCGAGAAGGCGAGACCACCGCAACCAGACCCTTAACCCTGAACTTTAGGACTCCTCCGTGTCGCAAATTTCGTATTTCTAACAATTTTAAGATCTCAAATTCCCGTACCTATCATACCCCATAGCTCATGTAGTTTACCGATTTCTAAGGAATCGTTAATTGAATATTTAATCCCGTATACGGTCGCGGTATATTTTTTTCTCGTATTGTATTTAAAATAATAAAACTTCAATATTTAAATCCCGTATAAGTTAATTCCGTTTCTTTTTCACAAATGTATGTTTTTTCTTCTCAAAGTTCCCCGTGGGGTAAGCCGTAGTTCCCGTATTTTTCCACATATTTTTCTCTTAACTCCTCAAACTCCCATATAAAGTTCTCGCCACCACTGCAAGATGCCCATCCACCCACCCCGCACAGCATCCGTAATCCTATTTTTTTATTCCTTGTAGTTTTCATCCCCACATATCCTTATCTTACGGCCTATATAGTTTATATTTTCTAAATATTAAAATATTTCATCCCGAACTTTTCCCGTATATTTTAATTTTTTTTCTTCTCAAAACTCCGTGCAGGATAACCCGTAGTATCCGTACATACGACAATCAAAGCGAAATAACATAATATTTCTTTCTTTCCCCGCACCGTTTGCACTATAAGAGCCTGTAAGTTATTTGCGTACCGCATATAGCGTCTTACGCGTAATCGCCGTTGCCACGCGTATCCACCCGTCGCAACGCACCACGCATACTCGCCGCTTAGTAACGCGTACAAACAAATCGTAATTTACCTGTTTTTGCGTACCGCATATAGCGTCTTACGCGTAATCGCCGTTGCCACGCGTATCCACCCGTCGCAACGCACCACGCATACTCGCCGCTTAGTAACGCGTACAAACAAATGGTAATTTACCGTAGTAACCGACTCATATTTTTCGCGAATTTTTCAGCCTTTCTGAACGGATTTCGTCCAATTATACCGAGAATCCGTCCGGGATCCTCACGCACCTTTCATGGGAATTTGGCGCAATATGGATTCGAAATTGACGGAGCCTTTTGTGCACAAACAAACATACATACATACATACAATATACATACATCAACAGTAGCCAATTATGTTATGGTATAATATAATAATTATATGTGCGTGTATAGCGCAGAAATACCTAAATTTTAAAAAAGTCTCTAGCGCTTTACAAAAATACAAGTATATCACCCGGGTATCATCATTAAAAAGGTTAAAAACAATTAATGAAAACCATAATACAAAGAACAAAACATGTAGTAAAGAGGAAAAACAGCACTCGTAACATGCCCCCAAAATACTGATTAAAAGCATATAGATATTAGATACAATTCACTCTAAAATTACAAATCACAATTACAATATGATTGAACATCATTTTGATGCAAGAGTCACAAAAACTTTTATGGGTCACATTTTTTCCGTGAGGTGACCCACCTATTACTCACATGGGTCAAATGACTCTCCTGGGTAAGTCTTTAACTCATTTGTAATCAGAGTGTCGCATACACACTTAGATAGCCAAAACATCACACCGATTTCTAATAACACTAAATAGCCGAACGCCAGCTCAAAAGCCGTAACCACTTTTCCCCCTGCGTACTTATTTTCCATGCGTGTGTACCAATTGTATTCATAATTCCCTGATTTACATAGCGTGGTGTACCAATTTATTGATATAGTCACAGCATTTGCCTAGAACGATGTACCGTTTCCAGGCCAACAGATTACGGCGCTGCGCGTACGCGGGCGCGTTTCGAATGGATTACCGTAATGAATATTTAGCAATTTTCACACTGTTTACGGTGCCGCCTATTCTTTCAACAACGGCGTACGCTAATGTGTTCTAATAGAAATCTGTGCCAAACATCTCAACGCATGAAAATGCATGCTGCGAGCCTGCGTGAATCGAGATATACCTTCACTGCCATGACTGTGTGTACCGGTACTGTATGATGTAGCCTAGAGACCCGTAACAATGTATAATCAATGATAATACGGGAAAGAATTTAGTACTGTGCCACCACCCTATGAAGTCGGCAAGCCTCAACGGAATAAACTGCATGTTTTACGGATGTGGGGCCAATGGGTGGCAGAAACTGAATTCATCCCCATTTCAATACTGGTCACTTGACGCAAACCCCATGATTTCAAACCTTAATGGAATCCTTGACCTGGTTATCTTATCATTACCTTTGAAACTTGAGATTAATTCCTCCAGTCCCCAAGACATAATACGCTGTTTCCCAACCCTCTTGAATTGGATTATCACGTCTACCACGTCGGCCATCTTGTTCAGAAACTCGTTTTGTTTTCACTCCTCCCGTGCGGCGTAAAATGACCCACCACTCTGTTACCAGATTATCCGTAATACGCCGAAGAGCATAACTTAATCCGCGGCCGTGCACGATTCCCCCACACGAAATTTACCCCAAGAAGGAGTAAAATGAAAGTTTACTCTATTGATGAGCTCATTTTAGTTTCATCTATTTTGACAAATTTTAAATCTAAATCATATGGAGTGATTTTATACTTTTCCGACGAGTACGTCAAAAAACAAGTTTTACTCGTCATGGAGTGAATATATTACTCTTTTTTTGTACTTCACCTACCCTACTCGGTATGAGATTACTCCTGGCATTTACAGTGATGTCCGTTGGACTCACTTTAAATATTCATTGGACTCGCAATACTATGTGGGTCGCATCACGACAAAATTACCACTTGATGTGTCACTGAACCCAAAAGTTTTGTGTTGTTTGCTCACAAATTTCATGACATTTGTTCCTCACTTCTCAAACACTATTGGCATAGGGGCTGTCATTTTCTTCGGAAGGGGCCCCAAATATACTACGGAGTCATAGTTTTTGTTGACATGAAAAACAGGGGTGGGGTCATAAAAATTTATGCCACTTATAATAGGGGGTCACAAAATTATCAAGATATTAGATAACATGAGAGCTCTCCGAAAGCACGCAACATTCTCGAACCCCAGCTTCCGGGGGCTCCCCCTGTTAACAGGTGGGCCCATGTTATCCCACCCTTGAATTGATCGTGCTACGCGATCGGGGCGACACTTTAACATCATGCCCCGGGTAATCACATTTGCTATATAGGGTCATTCTGGTTTGTCGGCAATCAAACTTCCGTGCAAGAATTTTGTTAAAAGTGAATTTTTTTGTGATTAATTAACTTAAGGGATATCAGTTTTCAGAATAAATCTGTTCATTTTTTGAAAAGACTAAGAGTGGGTCAAAATTCAAGAATGCCGCAACAGGTAAATTGTGCTGTTTTCAACACAGGTTACGAAATTTATGAAGTGATCAAGGTTTTTCGAAGTTACCTTTGATGAAAACACCACTTTTAGTCAAATATTACGTCCACATATCACACTATTTTGCTATTAGAAGTTCTTCTGGGCGCAATGACTTATAAAGATAAACAAGCGGATTCTCCCACACGGCGTTACCAAAATCAAGGTGCCCAAAAGTATTATCATGAGGATACGCCACTTCATTAACATTGTTTTGGGCACCACCAGATTGGTTTAGCGTATCGTCGTATTTGGAAGTCCTTCTGCATATTTATGAGACACGCCGTATTTTAACGTTCGTCACACTAAGCGAGTGAAAAACCACAATAACAACTGATGCCACATGCTATCACTCGGACTCACATATCTCTTTTCCTAAGAAAATGTACAGGGTCATCGGGAGACTTTTGTGCATCAGGAATGCAGGAATCTTTTAGATGCATGGTTTCTTCCCATCGTGTTGGTTTTGCAAGTTATTGCATAAAAATCGGCCGATCAGACCAGGGAATACTGGGGAAATGCAAAACTGATAACATAACGCGTGACGCACAGATTTGTAGGTGCGTTGCTTGTGCCGTAACAGCGACGACGCGCGGTTGGTTGCGCGGCACAAGAAAAGAAACACAAGATGGCGCGCGAGGTGTGAGAGAAAGCGGTACGGGCTTGGGGGCTATTCCATTAATACACGCGATTCCCCGTGGTTTATATCTGCTCAAGTTTCTGGGCCGCCATTTTCTATTTCAAGATGCCGCCATCAAGGAATTTACTAAAATGGCTTGTTGGCATTTATTAACGATAGTCTAATGGACTGGGAGGGACCATTTGTGGCACCCCATTCCCCACGATGTGGTATCATTCATTTGGGAGACCATCTGATTGATATTTTATTGTATAAAACCAAGAAAAAAATTGGGGAGCCCTCTGCATATCCGCTATTTTTCAAAATGGCCGCCATTCGAAATTACTTTGTCTGTGAGCTCAGTTTCTGAGACTCATGAGGCCCAAAACCTTATTTCCTAAACTACGTTTTCAGAGTCCAATATTCTCAAATTTAATGAACGTTGATAAGAACACTGGGTCATTTGATTGTGTTAGTATCATGAATTTCAAAATGGCCACCTGGTTAATTCATTTGTTTTAACAAATTAAATGCATCATGTTTCGAAAAGAAAGTTGCAAATAGATTAGTCTAAAATGCCACCAAGGAAGGTCAAATAGTGACCTTTAAATATATAAAATAGTTTTTCGCATTTCTAAGCGATGCACTCTTCCATTTTTTGAGTCCATTATGATGGGGACACACGGTACGCCCATCTATTCAGTCGAAAAATCCAATAAAACATTAATAACGTTGATATCAACATTTGGTTTTGTGGTAGCAATCTTTAGAATTTCAAAAATTGGCTGCTTCGTTAAATCATCTAGCCCACACTATAAGATCATGAACTAATAAGGCGACCAATTGCGCGTCTGACGTAACTTGACAGTGCAGAACAAAATGTCGGCCGTGAGTAAATCATCGGTGAAAAGTCAAAGCTTATTTTAAAAGAAAGTTTACTTTCATGAATTATTGTATCCGTTAGTCGAAAACTCGACTTGAATCTGGCAGTTTTTCACATTTTAAATCATATTTTGTTCGATTATGCTCCCCGCCCATTCTACACATTCAAACCAATCACGGTCTGCGCCTCGTCGCGCCTGATTGACAAACTTGACATACGCGCATTGGTCGCCTATTCTGTCCCTGACTATAAAATGCACAAGAGGGGGGAGAAGGTGACCTCTGGGGTCAGAGGGTCATCCTTGTCCTTGTTTTCTGACTAACTTTTATCTGCGAAAGATACAGTAGAGTCTATCTAAAGGGAGGGGGGTTCTCATGCAAAAATTATGATAAACATCATGCGATAATGGTCTTTACAATATCTGGGGCTCTGTTTTGTAAAATAATTAAGTATGAATGAGTGACATATTCATTCAAAATAATGATTAAATTGAACATGTTGCAACACATGAATGGTATGAGATATGTATATGATCCATTAGAAACTCACATCGACATTCGTTGGAATTCAAGCTCATATCTGGAACTTTGTTTTGTAAAGAAGCTTACAAATTAAGATGGTGTTCAATATGATCCCTTCAGATTTTTAAAAGTCAATGCTATTGCGTGAATATATTTAGTTAAAATTTATGGTAAAACTATAATGAAAAGTATCCAGGATATATATTTCTTGGAAAATACAATCTCATAGCGACACCTTTGTTTTGTTAACGCTTAGAGTTCAAGATGGCATCAATATATATAGTCACCTGTCCAAGAGATTTCAAACCTTGAGTTTGCCCATATATATTTATGATACCAACTATATGTTGTTACAATAAGAAAAAAATCTGCAGTTTGCTTTGTCAGGCATGCTAAAAAACAAATTTAAAATTATGATGGCCAATATGGACCATTCTAAGACCATAAAACCCTAGAAATGGCCTATTATCGGTGACTTTTATGTGCTATAGGTGTCATCCAAAACATAAAATATACATGCAGGTTTGTTTTGTTAATTCTGCTCTATAATTTGGGCCAATAAGGTCACCTTCTCAGATTTTAACTATAAAATTGCCATGTATTCCTACTTTATTGGCCACTATCTTGAATTTCAAACAAGTTACACAAATATGGCCAAGATATAGAGTTTTGTTTATGACAAAAAATATTAATCTCATACCTTGAATTCCCAGTTTTGATATAATTGTTTGATGATATTAAGTAATATATTTATAGAGAATATTGACAATTTCAGGTTCTGAATATTCCAAAGGCGGCCATATTAACGCCTCTTGAACTTTAACACTTACGAAGTAGGGTACGTCAGCCCGGACCAGTTGTGGGCACCAAAGGGTAGGTGGAAGAGTAGACAAATTCATTGCTACCACATGTAGGTACATTATGTGGGGGTCATCGCCTGGGTGGATGAGAAATCAGAAAGTGGTGGCTGCAATTTTTTTATGGCCACCCAAAAAAGTGATCAAAATTGACCCAAAGTAGGTTAAAAAATCATAGAATGGTGATTATTATTCCGACTTCATATTGCAATGTATAATAATAATAAACATTCCCCCACTATATAGAGTTAGATTCAAGAAGAATTTGAATGTGGGAATGTGGAATCTGGGGTTATTTTTGACCCGGAAAGGGCCCAAAAGGGGTCAAAATTGACCCAAATGAGGTAAATATCATAGAACGGTGATGTATTTATTTCCAACTTAAATAGTATTTAATTTTCCACTCTATAGCAGAAGGGCTCTTAAAATTGACCTAAATAAGGTAAAAATCTGTTGATCCCGGGGACGAGGCTATTTAAGGCCAGTAAAAAAATAAAACAGTTGATCGCCTCCGGACTTTTGAAAAAGTTTGTGAGGGAGCCTTTATTATTTGTTTTTTATTTTATCTTTTCAAAGATGGCCGCCATGTCTAAGATGGCCACCATGATATAATTTGCAGATTGCGTTGTGCATTGTGGAAATAGTAGTAAGCCAGAAGGTTGAAGAATGCTCACAAAATGAAGGATACTTTTTAAAATCGGTATGGAGAGTTCAATAATAGTGCTCCGAATTTTTTGTTGACTTCATTTTCCCCCTTTTTGGCCTTTTTTTAGGTGTTGTTTGTTTTTGTTTTTTTTTAAAAAAATAACAAATACAAAATCGGTGCGGCGTCCCAAAATCGGAGCGGGCATGGACGGTTACTGCTTTTGGTACTTTGTCCCTTGGAGAGTGGCATCTTTAATCAATTGGACTCAATTTGACGCTAGAAGGGCCAAAAAGAGGTCAAAATAGAACCCAAAAAGAGTGTGAATTAAAACAAGCTATCAATTGAGCAATTATACTGTGGAAGTTTTAACTTCCACAGTATAATTGCGCAATTTGGTCTATTCTAGTTGTTGCTTCTCAAAAGATTAAAATCTTTGAGAGCACTGGACTATACAAATGTTTTGCACTTTTTGTCAGCGGCAACCACTATCATTTGACGAAACATTGTCCATGTTTGGCAAAGGTGTCAAATCATCCATCTTTTGACTTTGTCGAAATCTGTGGCGTATTTCTTTGCAAATGTCTTATCATTATAATTCGATGTATTGCTCCTCTCCAAATTCAAGTTACGCTTGTTAACTCTGCTGCATAGCATATCAGAGAGTAGGTTAGTGATCTCTACCTCTACTTGGACTGGAAGACTCCACAGAATAAAGGTCTGATTATAATCTTGCCCTTGACTTGAAAGCAATGCAAACCGAACTGTGCTCGATTCTGTGCCCCATTTGGTAATCGAGGTATTTCACCGTAGATTCCGATATTCGGTAGGAATGTTTTTTTTCCTGGCAGGAGATATTGGCTTGAGGTGCCTGTTAAAGTGGCCACTTAAAAGTCCTGCATGCCCCTGCAGCCCCCCCCCCCCCCCTTCATTGTCATGTTTCTGCACCCTTATATTATATGTTTTCCAACAGGTCTGTAGAGGCAATCTTAGTTGCTCTGGAGACAACACTTTCATATTACTAACCATATAGAAGAACCAGTTGTGATACTTTCAGGGCAGAAACAAAACCAAAATATCAGATTTTCACTAACATTTTAGGATAGCTTCCATTCTGACAAACCAACTGTTTCTCTCCTACTTGGAATTGTTGTTTTTACCTAGTTTTAGGAAAAAGACTGACATGTGGCGT